>JAJOZX010010992.1:0-124813 GCA_023014485.1 Bathynomus jamesi
CAAAGAAACTCCGAGCAGTGTGTAGAATAAGACTACAAAATTTCGACCCCCCCTAGTGTGTGTGTGTGTGTGTGTGTGTGTGTGTGTGTGTGTGTGTGTGTGTGTGTGTGTGTATTAATAATTATAATAAACTCTTGCTTTCCTCGATTAATATATGTATGCTGTCCACTTGATTCAGGAAGCGTACTCGGACACGCATTTGAGACTGGAGTTCTACCAGGAGCGTGGAAGTACTTGGAAGCCCCCTTGGGATTTACACTTGGCGTCTCCGTGGGTTGGTTGCAACCTGATTCAAACGCTTCGACCTCTTTGGATCGACCTTCTGAAAGTGGAATTCGACGTCATTTGCTACTCGGAAGATTTATGCATCGTGAAGGAAACGCTCAAAGAGACGCCATTTTACGTGTACATCAAGTAGGCGTTGAAAAACCCATTCTTTCTGGAAAAGTCACGAGTTCGAATTTTTTAGAAATGTTATTTGCTTTAGCTGATGTTCAATTTCTAAATCAATTTACGTTATTTGGTATTTAAATCTGGATTTGTCCATTCAAGTTGATGTAACATTGGCAAAGGAATTTAATTTTAGTGTCATACTGAAGTACTCGTATTAGTCTTTCTTCGATAAGTTTAGGATAGTAAAACATTCATTAGATTGTCCAGCCTTACTAGAACATTTTTTATCAGTAATGTTCTTATACTTAATGACACGTCGGATGTATAGGGAGTAGGACTTTTTCTCAACGTTTTATGATGTTGATAATTGAAGGCAACATAATTGTTGGAAATGATTAGTAATCAAAACCGTTTTGTGCTTAGATGCATTGCCTTACAGAGAATTGCAAATTGTGTTCATTCTTGTGATTCTTAAAGCAAAACCTTCATTATTTTAAACATTCGATTGAAATGATTCTTGCAACTATATTTCTCACATATTAAATCTTAATATATGCTACGCCCTGATGTTTACCTATGTGATATGTGCCTTTAACAAAGATTACGGTAGTCTATTTTTATATATTAGATTTAAAATGTCTTGTGATATTGTTGTGGTAGTTTAATTGCTGTTAACTACACTAGTTAGCTACATTTTAAAATTTTATTAGAAACATAGATTTTTAAATATTTTCTCAAGTCATTACGTAGCTAATTCAAAGAAAATGTCTGTTACTATTTTACATATTTCAGACTGTTTATAATTATTGGTTAGTTTTGTTATGAACTGTCGTTGTATATTCTTATTTTTCTTCGATCATTATTCTTCAGGGCTACGTTGTGACCATGTCGCAGTACCGCTTCCCATCGATCAGCGAAGTTAAGCGACATTCGGTCTGGGTAGTCGTTGGATGAGTGACCATCCTCCGCGTCCAGATGATGTAGCGACCCGTGGTTCGGATCGCACGCAGAGCTGTAGGTCTCCTCCATCACATGACCTTTGTTTTTACGGAGGTTAAACGACCTCAGACTACGCGTACTCATTACTCTTTATTGCTATACTTTGCTGTACCATTATGCTTACAGAAATGCTGATAAAAATTATTGATAGAGTACTGAGGTAGATAGTAAAATGCATCCGTGTCCGAACATCGCCGTTTTCAAAAGAATTTTATAAGGGTAATTCACTAAACTCTCTCTCGCGTTAGGATGTGGCAATATTTAAAAATAAACGTTCAAACGTTCGTGTTATTAGGTGAACTTTTTGAAATTGTTAGCGAATCTGCTCTGATAGAGAGAGAGAGGCATCATTGCATAAGGAGTGGGTCTTTTCCTTTTATAAAAATCATCAGCTCTTTCATTTGATCTGTTCAGATTTCATTTTTTTGACATTTCGACCAGATTTCAAAAAAGGTATTTATGTTTATATTTGTATATACTACGTTGATGCCGATTTTCTCTATCGATAAAGGATAAGTATCGTGCCGGTTAATAACGAACTGTAGAACATTAACCAATCATTATAAATAGCTTCATATTTGTTAACATAAGCAGATGTTAGAGGCAGTTAAATTGTTTTACAAACTATTGTATAGTAAAAATAAGTTTTTGGCATTTTTAAACACTGAATGTTCAAAGGTTGGAATAAGTTTTTCAATTTTGTTGAACACTTTTAAAAATGTTAGATTGTTTTATTATTCTACCCAATTATTTTCTATAAGCGAAACAGTAATGATTAATTGTAGTTATACTTGATGATAACAATATAAAAGATTTTTCTATAATGTTAATTTGTTTACTATAAAAATTTATGAAATTGCTCTTGAATTTTATTTTTATTAATTTCTTTTCATACAAAATGGATGAATGAAGAAATGCAATTTAAGTAAATGAAAGTATTAGCTGTATTCGAACCAGACATTATTCTGTCCGATGTCAGTCTTATAATCCCTTTAACTTAGGCTAGTACAGTGCTGTCAGTCAGTTATCTGTGACTGAGGGGGCGTCCATGATCACGGATAACCCGATTTCACGATTAACTCGCTATACCCCGCCGGTGGGTGAGTGGTGCAGTCGCTGCTACCCGCCATCACGCAGTATTATTCTGTTACTATATAATATACAATTAAGTAGTTTGTACGCACCACAAGACGTGAAGATCATCCGCTCCCCGACTGTAAACTTTCACTCTGCTAACATTGTGCTAATATTGTCTTTAGTAGCGCGGAGACACTGACCTAGGTGCGTTGTGGTGGGGTGGCGGGAGTCAAGCCGCAGATGTAAGCACCGTGCCGAATCACGGTTAACTCGATGTCATGATCACAGATAAGCACAATTAGTGAATCACGGATAACCGCGTGAGTACTGTATTTCTTTAGGGGTGTTTGAATGCATTCTTTTACTTATTTAAATATTTTACTGCATTTAAATATATGAACTAAATAAATGTATTTTATTAGTAACTAAATAGGTTGCCCGGTAGCTCAGTAGTTTCAGTGGCAGTCTTTGACGATGAGGCTCTGGTTCGCTCCCTTCCGCTGCCTCTTGTGTCGGGTTGAGTTGGCCGCTTATAACTTTATTCTTGTGCAAATGTCATAAATAAACTCGATCAAAACTTTATTATTAATGTAACGTTATTATTGTGAAGATATTTGAACACGTGAGTACTTTCATTTGAAGAGTTCTTGTTTGTGTGAAGAGACATTACAGTTTCATTAATATTTTTGTATTTTTTTAATGGCATTCTTTGTGTATTTTGAAAGTTGAAATGTAATTATTTGCTTATTTCCTACTGAAGTTATATTAAATTACTTATGTGACCTTTCTCTCCTGTTTTATCCACCCTTTCTACGTAGATGCAAATATATTTAACACTTTTCACTTACTGGGGGTTTAAAAGTATCTCTAGACACCCATTCTTAAATGGTTTATTTTTCTCTTCGTTTTCAAATTTTCGTGCGAAAGAATGAGTTCATAACGAAAGCAAACTTTCTTTTCAAAAGTATTACTTTTTTAGTCAGTTCAGGGAGTGAAGTTGGGATGAATTCATTTAGAATGAAAACGACACACATTTTCGAACTACTATTATTTAATAAAAAATTCGTTTGTAACAGGAGCCATACGAATTTGTTACTTACTGTATTGATGCAGATAGAAGTATGGACGTCTTGTGTTTAATTGTATACAAGTTAACTACCTCTCCTCCCCCTTCTTGCCTTCTTTCCATCTCGTGTTGTCCCTTTGACTGTTTCGGCGCGAGATGGCAGTCGAAACACCGCTATTTCCTTTCCTTCCTGTCTCAGTGAATCAAAAATTTAAACGTGTCCTCATAAAAAAACACTATCTGTACCGTAAATAAAGTTGTTAGTAATCTCTCTGGTATTTCAACTCGATACCCGCCGGGGTAGACTAGTAGTGAAGGGTTGGGTTGTTAATCTGAAAATACGGAGTTCGAATCTTGGCTCAGATTTCAAATTACAGCGATTAAGGTTCGAGTCCCACTAAAAGTTTTAAGTCTCCTCCGTCATATGACCTTTATAGGAGGGGTTAAGTAACCCAAATCATCGTTATTGTCAGTTCGATGTCGGCAAAAGGCGAAACTGCTCTTCGAAACTATTAATTTCACATTCAAGCATTTATCTTTTAGCACTTTTTAACCCTTTCGCCGTGGCCTAACCAAAAATAGTCTGCCTGGAATATGACATACGTCGAATGATTTAAGAGTTTATCTAACACAGACTGGAAGCTCAACGGGGTACTTGCTTGGGGATACAGTGTAGCATTGTTAGTAGGTTTTAGGGAAATAGCGATATATATTTGACTTAGCTGTTGAGAGCATAAGTTTATAGTTTTACAGTACGAAATAAATTTATAAAACGTTTCTGTTCTTGTGGTCGAGTTGTCTTATAGAGTGACTGATGTAGGTTGGTGCTTATTCATTTTATTCTGTAAAGCCTGTCGCCTTTCAATCAGTTCTGGTGCGAAAAATTACGATATTGTATCATTCATTTTAAAATATCCAACCTGGCAGTGCAGTGGCTTCTGGAATTCAACGAAAAAATGGTCTAGCGATGGAATGGTGACGTGTTCTATGTAATAAACGAAGAAAAAGGCGTGGTGTAGATTATTTAAGTTGGCTCGTACTTCATGCCTTCTATTTCCTGCTGTCCTCTCATAAGTATCTGGGTACACGGGATAAGTGTACGCATGATGTGCATGTATTCTAATAATTTTCTTTATATGTTTTTGTACCTTCCCGATAATACTTTAACTCATCATTTTCTGTTAGCAGTGCCTGGCGGAAGAAGTATTTCCTTTCAGTGTGTAAGCTTCGCGCACGCACGCACGCACGCACCCACCCACCCACCCACCTTTTTTTTTCTAGCCAGGACATTCTAGGATAAATCCTGCAATGCATGACACCACACTATCTTCAATTTTCCTATAGAATTTGGTATATGGCATTATGTAAACCAACAAACTCAACATATGAAATTATAGCTCAATCAGAGCTATGGTTAAAAATTTATGCCCCCTCCCCTCTATTTTGAGGGGGGTTCTGCATACTACTAAATTTCAAATTGTCATATCTCAGTCCTTAATTCACACAGAGGAATGATTCAAAGTGCATCTGAAAGGCAATTTCCCAAAGAATAAATCATTATAAGCACAAAAAACACCTAAGACTCGATGAATAAAAAGTTAGATAATTTTTTTTTCATTTTGGGGACCTCCCCCCCCGACTGATATAAATTAAAAATTATTTTTTCTTTGAATGAAATTGAACTTAAACACACACCATCAGTGGAAAGTGAGAATAAACTGTGTTTTAGCATCTAAGGGTAGTTAGTGTCTTTAGATTTAAATGATGCTAACCAATGAAAAATCATAAAATTTCACTTTTTCTATAGTTATTCATTAATACTTGACTTGCTATCCTTATTATGAGTTAATTTAGTGAATGAGGTGGTGATAATGTACCGAGGGTTGTTCAAAAAGTAAGTTTACAAGGTTAATTACCGGTGCATTATGCATAGTCCAATAATGTTTGTAGTACAATATTTTGTTAGGCATGTGTGGCAACATCCGGGTTCACCACGAACCATAAAGTTCAAGATTGCACCATCAGCTGGTTAAGGTGATGACAATGATTTTTTGGAACCATCAAGGCGTTTTGCATGTTGAGTTCATGCAAAAAGGGACAATAATAAATGCCACTTCTTACTGTGAAACTTTACGGTGATTCCGTACGGCTATCAGAAGAAAACATTCCAGGTTGCTTACTGCAGATGTGGTGTTCTTGTATGACAATGCACGCCCTCACACTGCAAATCAAATGCCAACTTTTGGAATCGTTCCACTGGGAAGTCATGGATCATCGCCCCCATAGTACTGACCTTGCACCAAGCGATTTCCATTTGTTTCCAGCCCTAAAGGAACACCCCGGAGGTAAACTATTTTAAAACGATCCTCATGAAGAAGCAGCCGTACGAAATTGGTTAAAAACTAAGGACCCTACATTTTACTCGACCGGCATCGGAAAACTTGTCCCACGCTACTACAAATGTTTAAATCTGGTGATTATGTAAAAAAATAGTAATAAGTTGTCGAAATACTTGTAATAATTGGAGATCCGACAAAACTCCCACACGAAAAAAAAAACACCGACAAAACCCCCGGCGACAAAAAAAAACCGACGACAAAACACCCACACGAAAAAAAAAACCAGGGCCCCCAGCCTTCGTTAGGTAGCCTTATAATCGTTTTTCTTTTTCTTTTTCCTTGTGGGTTTGCAGCATATATATATATATATATATATATATATATATATGTCACAACCATGCGATTTACCATTTCTATGGTTGAACAGTATCCATGTTTGTGCCATTAGAAGTTCGCTGTAAACAGCGAATGTCCCGCCCTTAGCTGTGCCTCTCTAATTCGTCTCTTTTGATTTCTCCCAAATAATGACTTATGCTGTACGTACAGAGTAAGTCACTCTGACGTCATAAAGTAACTTAGTTTCCTTCACGTTTCGATCACGTGCTTAGTATGAGGCTATCCTTAGCATTCAATGTATGGTACATTCTTTAATACTAATAAAAGCTTTACTATCTATAAGTCATTATTTATATGTTGTGTCCTGTCGGTGTTATGCAACTATGGAAAACTGATGAGTGGGTAGTTGGGAGGTAACGAAAATGGTTCACTGAGTAGGTAGGTAGTTAATCTAACAATTAATAAATTCCTTTTATGTCAATAACTGGGTGGATGAAACCAATTGGTTGCTCACCAGAGTTATTCTCCACACTAGTATTTATATACTGTGTGGGAGGAGCGTGCTCGGTAATGGAAATACATTACCGCTCAACCAACCGAGGAATAAACCAAGACAACGCTGGTGCAAGAAGCCCCGCGAAGAGGAGAACAAAGGGAGAACGAAAACGAAGAAAGGGGCGAGAGGACGTACCAGCAAAGTACGCTCTCGACAATGAGACAACCGGAGAAGGGAGAGACTCCAATAACTAAAAGTAAGTGACTAATTGAGTTTTTACACCAGACAGTTAATTACATTAAATTAAGCTGGGTCAGACAAGTTAGGCCTACATTGTGGCCTAAGACCCAGCATCAACTCATAGCTTAACAAAGGTGAAGGTAGATTGCCCTAACCTAATCTTGTGAGGAATCCTACTGTGGACCTCAATTTATCTGCCCGCTCTGGACCATTTCCGGAATCTCTAGGCTGACCCCTCTAGGCTAGACTTGATCTACTCTATAGTTAGACTGGAGAAATAAGGGGTGGGTTAATTGTGGACCAATTCAAACAGAGCATTTTTCGCATTGGTGGCCCGTGTGGGGAACCAAATCCTCCTGCTTTGCCAGAGGAGAGAGTTACTCTCAACAGACCCTTTGAGACTGTAGGCATTGACTATACAGGAGCATTGACTGTAGGGGTGGGTGACACTGAACAAAAAATGTACATTGTACTGTTTACATGTGCTGCCTCACGAGCTCTTTATTTGGATGTTGTGGAGGACCTTACAGCAGAATCTTTTGTTGCTGTCTTTAAGAGATTCTGTGCACGACATTCAGTACCAAAGACAGTTTGGACTGACAATGCTACATATTTCAAAGCTGGTGAACAAGTCATCCACGACTTGTTAAGCAATGAAATCACACAATTATATATAAAAATTCAAACATAAAGTGGAAGTATATTCCGGTTGCCTCTCCTTGGTATGGTTCTATCTGGGAGAGGAATATACAAACAGTAAAGAATTGCTTGAAGAAAGCAATTGGCAAAAAACAGATACACTTATTTGGGTTACTCACTCTCCTGGCTGAGATTGAGAACATCATTAACAATAGACCACTCACTTATGTGAGTGACAACATTAATGACCCAGAACCATTAACTCCAAATCATTTGATTCGGGGAGAACAAGTTAGTCTCCTGCCGGACTACAATATAGACTCTTCAGAAGACCCAAACTGGACTCAACGACATGATGAGCTCCAGACTAAGTTACAACATTTAACTAGAGTTAAAGCTCATTTCATTAAACAGTGGAAAACTGAGTACTTGATGGGTCTAAGGGAGAGACATAAACAAATGACTAAGAAGGATTGGTCTGACACAATTAAGGTAGGGGACCTTGTTCTCATACATGACAGTACTCCAAGACAAAACTGGCCTCTGGCTAGAGTTTCAGAACTCAGACCAGGGGCAGACGGGGTAACAAGAGTGGTCAAATTAAGGACTTCAACGGGTGACACAACAAGAGACATTTCTCTTTTGTACCCTTTAGAGTCTGGACCCAAAACAATGGACTTTGGAGAACCTTCTCCACTGACAGTAACAACTGGAGACACTGAACTTCCAGTAACTATTCCTTTGACAGTAGGAGTGGTAACGCATCCTACTACAACATTGACAGACACAAGACCTCAGCGACAAACAGCATTAAAGGCGCGACTATTTTTACAACAAAAAATAGATGCTGGGGAATTGTAATTTTATCTTCTAACTTTCATTTTTTCTTTTCTTATGGTAAAGACCATAGACAGTTTCATCCTCTGGATGTATATTTTCTCTTCTAATTAAATGCTACACCTTCTCCATGAGAAGGTGAGGATAGGCACTGTTAATCAGATTAACAGGCATTTACAGTTAAATAGTTAGCTAGTCTACACTCAGACAAAAATTGGTGACAATGACACCAAAATTTTTATCTCCCGGGGCCCCCAGTATATGGAAAACTGATGAGTGGGTAGTTGGGAGGTAACGAAAATGGTTCACTGAGTAGGTAGGTAGTTAATCTAACAATTAATAAATTCCTTTTATGTCAATAACTGGGTGGATGAAACCAATTGGTTGCTCACCAGAGTTATTCTCCACACTAGTATTTATATACTGTGGGAGGAGCGTGCTCGGTAATGGAAATACATTACCGCTCAACCAACCGAGGAATAAACCAAGACAACGCTGGTGCAAGAAGCCCCGCGAAGAGGAGAACAAAGGGAGAACGAAAACGAAGAAAGGGGCGAGAGGACGTACCAGCAAAGTACGCTCTCGACAATGAGACAACCGGAGAAGGGAGAGACTCCAATAACTAAAAGTAAGTGACTAATTGAGTTTTTACACCAGACAGTTAATTACATTAAATTAAGCTGGGTCAGACAAGTTAGGCCTACATTGTGGCCTAAGACCCAGCATCAACTCATAGCTTAACAAAGGTGAAGGTAGATTGCCCTAACCTAATCTTGTGAGGAATCCTACTGTGGACCTCAATTTATCTGCCCGCTCTGGACCATTTCCGGAATCTCTAGGCTGACCCCTCTAGGCTAGACTTGATCTACTCTATAGTTAGACGAGAAATAAGGGGTGGGTTAATTGTGGACCAATTCAAACAGAGCATTTTTCGCACAACCATACTCATTCATACATCCATGTTCCTTCTTGACCGTCGTCCTTTATCAATTTTATTACCTATTACCCATTGTTTAGTTATGCTCTATCAACTTATCAGTCTATGTTTACTCGTGTCTATATTACGCACACAACCTATTGTGTGACGAATGATATGTGTACACTAGTGTGTGCAGTCGTACATGTCTATTGACGATCATGATTACGTACATGTATTCTTTTTATTATTTCACCTCTCGCAAGTTGTTTATTATTGCTGAGACGAAGGTTCGAATTCCGATTACGTCGTCAAAAGCGAGCCTCTGAATTCGAACTCCTCCTCTCTTGCCTCTGCTACCGATTTATAACGTTAAGATGTGATGTTGTATTATTATAATATACCATATTGTTCCCTGCCAGGCTACTGGTTATTATCTACTTAGGCACATAGTTATCTACGTTCTCATTACCTGTACTTACTACTTCTACCTAATTGTCATTCAAATTCCGTTACTTAGGTCTTACGTTATCATTAATGTCCGTGTACTTTCAAATGAAAAGTACACCGTATTTGTTCTCCGCTTTCCTCATCGCTGGCTAATTAGACTTTCAAACTATAATAACCAACCATTCTTCTAATAATATTTGACATAATTTGGCGTAATTATTGTTAACTATAAATATATATAACATTGTTGTTAATCCCCTTTAAATTATAAAACAACGGAGAACTCTCCTTCATTATTTAAATTGTGTTACCTATTCAGATTACTTCAGTATTAGATATGTCAATTAACAAATTGCTAAAAATTGTAATTAATGGTAATTAATGTACTTAATATAATGTAATTTATGTACTTAATGTACTCTGTACATGTCGGTCCCCCGACATTATGTCGCCACCCAAAAGTGTATACCTTACAAAAATTAGTACTTTTTTTGTTAACTTTTTGCTTAAATTATGCTTAACATCAGAATTCTGTAGCTCTCCAACTAAAGTGGGAGCTTAACCTTCAACTGCAGTCCCCCAAAATTGAGGCTTATTTATTTCTTGTATTGTAAATTAGATCATTCCTGCCTGAGTAAGTTCTAACTTAGAAGACTCATTAAATTAAGCTGGGTCAGACAAATTAGGCCTACGCTGTGGCCTAAGACCCAGCATCAACTCATAGCTTAACAAAGGTAAAGGTAGATTGCCCTAACCTAGTTTGGTGAGGAATCCTACTGTGGACCTCAATTTAT
This sequence comes from Bathynomus jamesi, assembly GCA_023014485.1. NCBI lineage: Eukaryota > Metazoa > Arthropoda > Malacostraca > Isopoda > Cirolanidae > Bathynomus > Bathynomus jamesi. Next base: position 10,583 of record JAJOZX010010992.1, read on the forward strand.
CTGCCCGCTCTGGACCATTTCCGGAATCTCTAGGCTGACCCTTGAGGCTGAGTTCTTGATACCAGAGGTTGCACCTCCCTCACTTTAAATTTCCTCCCTGAGCCGTTGTTACCAGAGGTGGCTCCTCTCTCATCTTAAATTCCTGCATGAGCCTTTACCCGAGGAGGCCGAGCCCCCCTCACTTTAAATTCCTGCCTGAGGCTTAGACCATGGAGGCCAAGCCTCCTCATTTTAAATTCCTGCCGTAACTCTTACTCGAGGAGGACAAGCCTCCTCGCTTTCAATTCCCACCTTAACTATTGTGAAACGGGGTCGAACCTCTTACCCCTATAAATTCCTGCGCGGGGCCTTTGTTACAAAGGGTTGCTCCCCTTTCATTTTTAATTACTGTTTGAGCTGTTATCGTGAGAGGCTGTAAATTCATTTCCCTCCTTCAGTGCCTCGTCCTGTATATATAATTTGTGAAATAAAACTTTGATTTAAGAGTGAAGCGTTTCCATTCATTCCTTCGGGAAAAAACAAACAAACTTGGTAGAAACTATTTATGTTGATACTCGGATGCTCCTGGCTAAGGCCGAGCTTACCCAACGAGGACCACCTTCGTTGGATTGTCCAAAGTGCATTAACCCTAAAAAGTCGCAAGCGGGCAGAGGCTCGCACAACGTATGCGCGACATATATATATAAGTTTTTTATATTACAGGGTGTCCGAGAATTATCTGTACAAGTTTTGGCTGTTATTAAAAGTCAACCATGAAGTGTAGAAATTCCAGTGTTGTCCCATTTTACAGAGAATCTCATTAAGTTTTTTCTGATACCAAGTTTTGACAAGTTTTTTAGAAATTCCAGTATGTCCGAAAATTATTTGTACAATTTCATCTTTTAATAAAATTCTTGATAACACACGTAAAATTCTTAAACAAGATTATTTAGAATCTGTATTTTCAAAAGTTTCTTTTATTAAAGTAACGTTGTTACAAACATTCGATATGTGCACCATCAGTGATTCGCAAAACATCCAATCGATAATCCAAATGTTGCCATGTACGCTGCAGCATATCTACATCAATTCGCTCAATAGCAGCTGTGATTCTTGCTTTTAAATCATCAATGTCCGTCACCCGCGTACAAAAAAGAAAACACGTGTCAAAACTTGTTATCAGAAAAAACTTAGTTTCTCTGTAAAATGGGACAACACTGGAATTTCTACACTTCATGGTTGACTTTTAATAACAGCCAAAAATTGTACAGATAATTCTCGGACACCCGGTATATATATATATAACTGCAATGACCACGCAGTATATTAATGTATAGAAACGACGTAAGTATAGAGGAGTGTTCTGCACACGAGGAAGAGAAATAACGAACAAATGAAAAATGAGGTGACCGCCGTCGTTTCTATACATTAATATACTGCGTGATCATTGCAGTTAAATGTACATATTCACGATTTGCGAGGGTGCCCTCTCAAGGCATTGGTTTCTGCCCTATGTAGGAGAATTACGACTTCTGACTGATCGAGGCCCGTGGTGTAGTGGTAGCAATCTGACCGGCAATCGGAAGATCCTGGGCTCGTTTCCCGGGCGGTCACCTCATTTTTCATTTGTTCGTTATTTCTCTTCCTCGTGTGCAGAACACTCCTCTATACTTACGTCGTTTCTATATATATATATATATATATATATATATATATATATATATATATATGTATGAGAGAGTGGTTAGGTTAAGTCGTAATATTTTCGTTCCATCCATAAACCAAATATCGGACTTACCTAAATGTTGCATACATTCTTCTGTAGCAAACACAATGACTCGATTCCTGGCTCCAATGCCACTATCGTGAATAAGAAAAGGCTTAGTATTTTCTCTACCAGTCATAGCCCAATCACCTGAGATTTGTAAATCATTTAAAGATACTGGATCCTTAGGTCGTCCTTCCTGACTCTTTCTTTGAACATTTCTTTTTACTGTACTTAATTTTCCTATAGCAAGTCTTCCTTCTTGAGTCATGCTTTCCAGTGAATCCGCGACAACGCGACTAGTCCTTTGTTTGATTTGGCCTGTTGATAGAAGGATGCACGCACTTTCGCTGTCTCTATTGATCCTTCATCTCTCTCATGATTATGCTCTATACTTGAAATGATATCGGTTATTTCTAAATTAGTTGTTATTTTACCGTTACATCCAAACGCTGCTCTTCTAGCACACTCCCACCGCTTTGTGTTAGAACTAGTGGATTTTTTAGTATACATATAGCCATTATAACACAGCTTTTCGCCACCTTTATTATTCCGAATGACTTCCATGATGAGTGAAAACGGAAAGAAAATATAATTTGCGGTGAAAATTTCAGAGATACTGCTGCAGGGAAGCTTATTCAGAAACTGAAACTGGAATTTCTCAAAACCTATAACCTAGACTCTGTCACCTTGACCTTGAATTTAAATACACATTATATATTTATTTTTGTGAGTGGGGGTTTTGTCGCATTACCCTATTTCGGGGGTTTTGTCGGTGGGGTTTTGGTCGCCGGGGGTTTTGTCGGTGGGTTTTTTTCTTGTGGGGTTTTTGTCGTACATTCGTAATAATTACCTGTCTTGTAATAAAACAGTTTCTTCAAAACACTTTGTGAACTTACTTTTTGAACAACCCTCGCACCTTACAGTAGTGATGAAATGAAAAAAATCTGTTCATTTCCAATGAAGAAATTTATTCACAAGTATAAGTATAGTCCAACAAAACCTACAAGACATTTAAATGAGCATTTGGATGAACAGATTCAACAGAGCCGTTTTGTATTTACAAACAGCTATGTCTTATATTTATGCAATGTGTACACAAATTGAAAATTATTCCAATTTCACCCTAGGGCATAACCTCGGAACACAGAAAACTGACGTCTAGGATCTCAGAATTGGAAGCTAAGATGAGCAGCAAGCAAACTGCCCAGCTAGACAGGAATATCGCCATCACCACGACACAGCATAGTGATCATCAGGATAGGAGGCCCGCCGCTCCCATTCTCACATCATCTTCTCTCACAGCTCAGCAGAGCTGTATATCCAAACTAGAGGAGGGAGAAAACGGTAAGGTACTTTACTCTCAAGTTCTGAAAGAAAAGTCCAATGACATAAAAACTTGTAAGAACACGAACAACCATCCTAACAATGGGCAGCAGGTAGTACGTATCTACCCTGAACTGCATAGTCTGACGTATGATGAATCTCCAACACAAACAAACAACAAATTGACTGCAACAGAAGGCAATGCTGCTGAGACCATTAGTAATGTGGCCATGCCTTAAAGGACTATTCAAACCTGCTTGGCAGCTAGTCACCCTGGTGAGCAGAATGTAGGGCATGGGTGGACAACAGTTAGTAAAAGGGGTTTGCGTCAGAAAAAGGAACAGGACTCTGGGAACCCCCCCTCCATCCAGAAGAGAACCACGGTTAGGGCTAGCAACGAATACAGCAATTAAGGCAGTGAAAATATCTCGGCAGGCCCATGTATTTGCCTCCCGTTTCCCACCTGACCTATCTGCTTCAGAACTAGAAGAATACCTGCGTGAAATGACGAAAATTGCGACTACCTGCTCCAAATTAACCAGTAAACGACTAGATACCTACAAGCTCTTTCTACATTAAGGCAGAATGTGAGGACCCCTCTGTATTTATGGGGCCAGAAGTCTGGCCTGAAGAAATCTACTATAGTTGGTATAACATGAACTTCAGGAAAAACTCAGTCTACAAAAATACAGTAGGCAGACTCCACCATGCAATCCCAGGGAGACACCCAGTGAGAACAGTGATAGTGTGTATAAAAATAATGGCCCACTTTCACAAACTCAGTGTTAGTAGCTATAACTGTAGAGGCCTCAAAGTCAATGATGAGAGTGAGATCAATAAACTTTTATCTGCACATGACATTTCTTGCTTTCAGGAAACTTGGCTCTCTAAACAAGAGTGCAGAAATTTAAACAATATTAAGCCTAACTACAGGGGAATAGCTAGCTCACCCAATGATGATAGTGAAGTTATTACTGTGGACAGACAGAATAGGAAGGAAGGTTTAGCTATAATTTGGCACTCACAGCTGAATAGGTTTATAGAGCCCATTAGTTATGAATATGAGTGGGTTGTAGCCATAAAACTAACTATTGATAACAAAATACTGTATACATTCAATGTTTATATGCCTTATGAGTGTGCTGAAAATGAGGAGGTATTATTAGATAGACTCTGTAAACTAAATATACTGCTAGAGGAGCTGGACTCTTCATGTGTTGTAGTGGTTGGTGATTTTAACAGTAATATCAATAAACCTGGTTCGAATTTTGCTAAGCTTCTTATCAATTACTGTGAGGCATGCGACTACAAACTTGCCAGTAAATTGCTATTCCCTAATGACTCATTTACATATGTTAGTGATACCTGGGGGACTCACTCGTGGCTAGACCACTGTATAGCCTCCCACGATGGTTATAATATAATCAATAGCATGTCCATACTTTATGATGTATTTGAATCTGATCATATCCCATTTGTAGTAGGGCTTGATTGTATGGTAGCACCTGACTTAGACAATGACTGTGATAATGCTGATTTCTATAAGGTTAATTGGTCAAATTTTAGTCACTAAGACTTGTGAGGATTCCTGCAGAAGCTTTGGCTTGTAGGAATCCCTCCTATGATGATGTAAAACATATAGATCTCTTAAATAAGTATTGCGGTGAGTTTGAACATGCCATTAAGGCTGCGAGTGGAAGTAGCTTTAAGAATAAAAAATGGGAGAAAGTAGGGTGGGCAGAATACTGTGCTTAATTTGTATGATGTAGCAAAAAATGTATTCGTGGAATGGGTTGCTATGGGGAAACCTAGGCAGGGGGAACTCTTCCAACTGAAAAATAGAACTCGTGCTAGATTCAAGGGTGCTCTTAGATTTATAAGGAAAAATGAAGAGAATCTTCGAAAAGAATCTCTAGCCAGAAAATTAGGCAATAGCAATACTTCCAGTAGGGAGTTCTGGGAGGAGGTTAATAAAATTAACAATCGTAATCTTACCTTGCCAAATGTAATAGAGGGTGTACATGGTGCAAAAAACATTGCAGACCTGTGGAAAAATCATTATGAAACTCTATTTAATTGTCTCGCGGGGGGGGGTAGACTAAATATATGCCTAAATGTAGAACGCTCTGAGGAGCTACTAATTAATAACTGAGAAATCTGGCAGCTATTCGTAAGTTAAATGATGATAAAAGTTGTGGCAAGTTGGAAAAGCACTGTATCACCAGGTTTAAGGTAACTAATGGTGTTAGGCAAGGAGGTATATTATCACCCTATCTTTTCTGTATATACATGGATGACCTTACCAATGAACTAAAAACTGCACGTACTGGCTGTTTCAGTGGAAATGAAAAAATTAATCATTTAATGTATGCTGATGACCTTGTTCTTCTGTTACTCTCTCCCCATGGGCTGAGAGCAATGTTCCCTCTAAGGTGTGCGCGTGTGCGCGCGCACACGCGTTGTGAAACCCGCGCACACAGCAAAATAAAATGCGCACAGGCTCAAGCGTATCAGGAACAAATTAAGAAACCGCTTGAAAGAAAATCATTTGGACATGCTCATGCGAATTAAAAGTTACCTGAATGATGACGGATGTATTAATCTTCATAGAGTTTATTTGGAATGGGCAAATGCTAAAGTTCGTACGGAGAAATCATAATCATACTTAAATGAAAGGCACTTTCATTTAATGTTATTTTGATTATATTTTATTTTGTTGAATTTCATTATTTTTTATTTTATTCCTATTTTGTGAATGGATAAAATCATGTATTAATCTTGATAGTCTATTTTAAATTGCTAAATGCTAAAAATTGTTTTGAGAAATGATAACTAAAATAGTCATTTTCAATTAATGTTATTTTTTATTTTATTTCTTTATTTTGTTGAATTTTATTTTACTATTTTTATTTTATTCATATTTTTAGAATGGATAAAATGTTTTCTTTTTTAAGAATATATAATATTGTCAACAGTTTTTTAATATCCATTTAATAGTACTTAATGATCAAGCTATCACATTATGGAAATAATATTTATTAAGTATTTAATATTTTTATATATTTCATTTTGAAGATAATAGCGCTCAGAAAAGTTTGCACAATTTTTCACCATGAATCTAAATGTTTGCACAACGAAAATTTCTTGCGCACACGGACTAAAAAAAATTAGAGGGAACATTGGCTGAGAGTCGTCTACTATTAGAGATATGTGAACAATATGGTATAGAAAATGACATCACCTATAATGGGGCAAAGAGTTGTGTTTTGATTTTTAGGTGCAATCTACTGAAACATGTGTCATGTGGGTCTTTTGAAATGAATGGTCAGACAATACCTGTCAAAGACACATGTAAATACTTAGGTCGTGTAATTACTCACGAGCTGCGAGATGAACTTGATAATGAGAGGCAACGTAAAAAGCTGTATGTACACATTGTACAGGGTTAACATGCTAGTAAGGAAATTTGGTATGTGTTTAGAATCAGTTAAAACTTATCTTTTTAGAACTTACTGGACTGCATTGTATACATCCCATCTGTGGTGGAACTATACTGTACAAAAACTGCTATGAATAAACTCTCTGTTGCTTATAATAATATTTTTCGTATGTTATGTAGGGAACCAAAATGGTGCAGTGCCAGTTTTATGTTTATTACGCGTAACCTATCTACCAGCCAAATGTTAATCCGGAAGAATATATATAATTTCATTACTAGGGTTCAAAACAGCTGTGTTATTGTGCAATGCCCTGTCTTCAGACACTGTGTACCTCTCACCTCTATGGCAGTCTTGGTTCAGACAACTGCTGGTTTACAATACCTTATTTTTGTAATGTAGCAAAGATCATATATGCATACTGTATGTTGGGTTAAATGGCTATGCTGACCTTATTTTTGTACGTGTTTGTTAGGTTAAGTGGCTATGTTGGCCTTAGTTTTGTATTACGTTCAGTGTATAATACGTAAGATTGTACTTGTATGTTAGATTAAGTGGCTATCGATTGTGAATGATCCGCAATGAAGATGTTTTGTTTGTTGTATAATTAATAATTTAAAATATAGTTTCCACAAAATCATATCTGAACTCAGCTTCCCATAATTTATCAGCATTTTTATTACTCTTTTATTTTCATAATTTCTCTGATTTCTTCATTAAGCTACAATTATTTTCTCCTACGTATACAAATGATCTTTTTTAGTTAATGATGCCTCGTGTAATAACAATATACATAAAATTTCCAGATAATTAATCAAACAGTATGCCAGTATGCTAGGTTAAGTGGCTATGTTGGCCCTATTTTTGTATTAACTTCAGTGTATAATACGTAAGATTGTACTTGTATGTTAGGTTAAGTGGCTATCGATTGTGAATGATCCGCAATAAAGATGTTTTGTTTTTTGTTTGTTTGTTCTCAAATTAAAGGCTAGACAGGGAACATCCTCAACCTTGAAGGAAAATAGTTTTGTTGTGAGAGGACCAAGACCGTTTAACCAGCTGCCCAAGGAACTAAGGAACACGAGTGGTGTTTTGGTAGACATTGTTGCGGGGAGAACGATGAACTTAACTAGAATACCGTAACTTGGCTACTTCTTGATGACGGGAAACGAGAAGGGTCCCGGGCGGTGAAGTTTTTCTCACCTCCACTGACTGTCACTGAGGGGCAAACGAGACTCTCACACGGCTGAACCAAGAACTGGACTCGACCCGCTAGCTATTCCAAAGATTAACACTGTGTCTGAGTCGGGTCCACTTGAGAACCTGGAAAGCCCTGGCTTCAGGAAAGGTGTGTGCAATGTACACCTGGCAATACTTGAAGACCTCAACCGAATATAGGCATACACAACAAGCAAGCAAGATTTTAGCAAACTGATCGTGAAGTAAACCAAATGCGGCTGGATGAGAAAAGCAGATATTACCCTCTGAATTGTAAATCCTTGAAAGTAATGACCCCAGTCTATAAGGACAAAGGCTGAAAAAAAAACTAGTTGGTAGAATTCTAAGGGTTTATTAGCAATTAACTTGAATTATTTACAAGAGCTAGGATGGGTTATGAGATTGAGTCTAAACATGGCTTAAGATCAAGAAACGAAAATCCAAAAACCCTGAAAGGGTATTCTATACAAAGGTGCTTACAGTTACAATGACAAAAATACTGGACAACAAAAATGGAATTTCTAGAAAAAGATAAAAACTTAACCTATGCTAGAATGGTACAATTAGACAACACAATCGACCTCACTGGACCTAACATCCTTAAGCTAGACTTGAGGTCAATCCAATCACACCTATCTATTATAGTTAAGCCATGGAGAAACTAAACCTGAAGCGAGTAGTTCTAGAAATACCTTAACCTGCACACCGTTATGCACAGGCAATGTCCATTATTACAAGGCACTCTGTTTTTCTTTTCTTTTCTTTTTCTTAACAAATTGAGTTAGCAGGCTAGAACTTCCACAAGCGGAAGCCAACTGTGACTTTGAAAAATGAGTTTTTTTCTTTTCTAAAAACTGAAGGCTAAGTTTACTGAATCAAAAAACAAGATAAAAAAAACAAGACTACTGAGCTAGTCAGGCATTAAGCAAGACTAACTCCATCAATATGGGGGCCACATTGTGGGCTATCCTGAAACAAGAAGAAAACAAGATGTTAGTGAAGACAACCCCACTACACTCCCCCCTCCGAGCGGTGGGTACCACCACTCAAAAAGTGAGTGCAGCGAAGCCCTCTCCCACATCCAGTCTTTCTAGGAATTGCCACCTCCCCATCCTGACACCAAGCTCCAAGTTTTCCTTTCTCCATGGCTACTAAACACTAGACAATTATATATATATACATGAATCAACAAGAAGAAGGCACCATCACCTTCAAAACCCTACCTATTTACAATCTAAATTTACACAATTAGTACTGGATACATTCAGTTTTTAGCACTCCTTTATGAGGTCCTTTCCTTAAGAAGCTAATCACAATCATCCTTGCTTGAAACTGAAGCCACCTGCATGACTATTGTCCTTGATTAATATCCTCACTAGCCCATCACTATCAATGTACCCTGGCCCTGGTCCACCCACCCATACCTCCTGATTGGTAGACATCCCTACCAAAGGTGGGGTCTGCTTGCTCCAGGCTAGAGGTAACTGCGTTGGCTGGCCATGCCCCTCTTGATGAGCAGTCCTCCAGAACCCCCTCCTATAGACAAGAATGGTGGTGCATACTGGAGCAAGGCCTGGAAGACCCCCTCAGGCCGATTCTTGAAGAGTGGAAGAGCCAATAATGGCTCCCTCCCTGAAAACACCTCCCATGAAAATAGGAAGGCATTATGGAAAACTGATGAGTGGGTAGTTGGGAGGTAACGAAAATGGTTCACTGAGTAGGTAGGTAGTTAATCTAACAATTATTAAATTCCTTTTATGTCAATAACTGGGTGGATGAAACCAATTGGTTGCTCACCAGAGTTATTCTCCACACTAGTATATTTATAATGTGTGACAAGAGCGTGCTCGGTAATAGATATACATTACCGATCAACCAACCGAAAGAACCAAGACGACGCTGGTGGAAAAAGCCCCGCTAAAAGGAGAACAAAGGGGAACGAAAACGAGGAACGGGGCGACAGGACGCAACTGGAGAAGGGACGAGAACAGACACCGAAGAAAGATCCCCACCAGCAAGTACGCTCTCGACAATTATACAGGAAGGAGAAAAGAGACTCTCTAATAACTAGCAGTAAGTGACTAATTGTGTTTTTAACCCAGCAAGTTAAACTCATTAAATTAAGCTGGGTCAGACAACTTAGGCCTACATTGTGGCCTAAGACCCAGCATCAACTCATAGCTTAACAAAGGTAAAGGTAGATTGCCCTAACCTAGTTTGGTGAGGAATCCTACTGTGGACCTCAATTTATCTGCCCGCTCTGGACCATTTCCGGAATCTCTAGGCTGACCCCTCTAGGCTAGACTTGATCTACTCTATAGTTAGACTGGAGAAATAAGGGGTGGGTTAATTGTGGACCAATTCATACAGAGCATTTTTCACATTGGTGGTCCGTGTGTGGGGAATAAACAAACCTTAACCTTACTTAACAAAAATTGCAGAATTAGGCTAAATGGTCTAGCCTAAGCCTAACCTAATCAAGCCTAATTAGGTCTACAACCTAGGGCCTAACTAGGAAACATTTACATTTAAGGAGTCTCATTCTCTTATAAGCTTAGACCTGAGTGACACATAAGTACTTGGGGGGGGATTAAACCAAATTTAAACTTGACTGTTTTGTCTGTGCTCTCTCTTCTCTGGTAATTTCTTCTTGTCCCCTATTTCATTACGATCCCCAGTTAAACAATTTTGACTTAAACATGGACAGTGCGGAATTGAAAAAGTTAAAAAAGAAAAGGGGGGCAAAGTTGGGAGCTGTTACAAAGGCTGTGAACACTTTTAACAATATTACACAACCAGGTAAGGAAGATTTAGAGTGTGTAATTCTTAAATTGGAAACTAAAAAGAAGGAAATAATAGCCATTGATGAGAGTATTTCAGAGTTAGTTGAATCCGAAATGGCTGAAGCACAATTGATAGACCTTTACGCTGATAATGATGATCAGCTAATCTCAATTGAACAGCAAATAAGGAGACTACGGTCTCGTTTGACTGACTTAACACCAAATAAACCTAATTCTGATTTTAATCAAAGTAGAGCTAACCTTCAACAAAATTTAAGTGGCATGCTAAATCCTGAGTCACAAGAATTGAGGGCTCAGTTACCCATTTTGCTCGTACCAACATTTGAAGGGGACACGGTACAATTCCCATCTTTCATTGACAAATTTGAGAGTTTAATAGGTAATAAACCTTATATTTCAACTGTTGAAAAGTTTAGCTACTTAACTAGTTTCCTTAAAGGCCCAGCCTATAACCTGATAGCCTATTTACCAGCCGTAGGGAATTCATATGAAGTAGCTATTGATCTCTTAAAACGTAATTACATTAATAAAGATGAGATTGTATATGAATTATCTCAACAAATTTTTGATTTTGCACCCATAAAAGATAACCATAGTGATATGGAAAATTTTTACACAAAATTAGAAGCGATTATAGGACAACTGGTTAGCAATGAGATAGATATTAAAGCTTCATCTTGGATTATACAAGGCATAGTTCTTAGGTGCCTTCCTTTGAGGGTTAAAGATATTTTAATTCTAAAGACGGGAGAAAATTATCCTAATCTTGAAGATATAAGAAAACACTTTCCCAATATCCTAACTAATTACAAATTGAGAAATATTCCAACACAAAATAAGACCCAGACTATGGATAAACCAAAGACTGTTCCCAGAGACCAACTAGCTACAGCCAAACAGACAAAACTTGATACTGTAGAATCAAATGTGACCAACTGTAATACACGAACACCTACATCACAGAACTTTAATGTAACTGCTGCCTCAACTTACACACTACATTGCAAATTTTGTGCAAGTAATGAACACAGTAGTACTGGGTGTGACAAATATTCAGACTTTAACCAAAGAGCTAAAAGATGTGAACAGTTGAACCTATGTAAAAAGTGTACTGGCCAGGGACATTATAAGAAAGACTGTAAATCTAGGTTAAGATTCAAGTGTAAGTTTTGTAAAAGTTTACGACATGTCTCATCAATGTGTGATTCATCAAAGTGTCCAAACAATAGTATTCAAACTCAAAAGATACCTCCACCAAACAAAGGTAATCAAGAAAATGCCACTTTCATGGGACATTCTGTTTGCTCAAACAACGTAACAAGAAACACTGAGATTCTTTTACCAACTATTACTTTGGACTTAGTGAATAGTGAGGGTAGCACCACTCCAGTGAGATGTCTTATAGACTGTTGTTCTCAACAAACATTTGTTTCGCAAAATGTAGTTAATAAATTGGGTTTGACACCAAACCCGAATGAACAAAACCTCAATATTGCATCCTTTGTTAAGGATAACTCGGACAAAAATAGCTATAAGACAATTGACCTGGAACTACATTTAGAAAATAAATTAGAGAAAATTGAAGCAGTTATTATTTCTAAAGTAGGACAAAACAAACTGGTTATACCCAAACTAGAACAAACCATAAATCATTTGGGAAAACACTACAAAATAGCTGATAGACATATCACAAACAACACAGTAGCTAACATTGAAATGTTAATAGGGGCAGATTATATTAATCTTATTCATAAGGGCATAGTAGAAATAGGTAATGGTACAGCTATTCAGACTACATCAGGGATAGCCCCTTTGGGTGATCTATCCAAATACAACCTAGACCTAAACCAAAATAGTTCATGACCAACAAATACTATGTGCCTCAACTCAGTCCTACATAACACCTGTAAGAATAGCAACACTTTGAATAATATTATCTCAACTGAGAACATTAATTCATCATTATCAAATGAAACTTTGGATGAGGCAATTCAAACTTTATGGTTGCTAGAATCTGTGGGTATACATGACACAAATCAAACTTCAGAAGATCAGTTAATGATAGAAAGATTTGAAGACACCATTCAGTGCAAAGACAATAGTTATTTTATTGAGTTACCTTGGAAAATAAATTGTCCAACTTTAAGAGATAATCTCAAAGTAGCTAAAGGACATTTATATAAAGTAATGAAAAAACTCAAACAAGATAATAATATAAAAACATATAATGATGTCTTCAAAGAACAGCTACAGAAAGGCTTCATTGAAGAAGTAACAAATAACCCTTTTAAAAAAGATGGTTGTCATTATTTAACCCACAGAGGGGTATGGAAAACTGATGAGTGGGTAGTTGGGAGGTAACGAAAATGGTTCACTGAGTAGGTAGGTAGTTAATCTAACAATTATTAAATTCCTTTTATGTCAATAACTGGGTGGATGAAACCAATTGGTTGCTCACCAGAGTTATTCTCCACACTAGTATTTATATACTGTGTGAGAAGAGCGTGCTCGGTAATAGAGATACATTACCGCTCAACCAACCGAGGAAAAAACCAAGACAACGCTGGTGGAAAAAGCCCCGCGAAGAGGAGAACAAAGGAGAACAAAGGAGAACGAAAACGAGGGACGGGGCGAGAGGACGGAACAGGGGAAGGGAGGAGAAGAGACAACGAAAAAGATCCCCACCAGCAAGTACGCTCTCGACAATTACACAACCGGAGAACAGAGACTCCAATAACTAACAGTAAGTGACTAATTGAGTTTTTAACCCAGCAATTTAATCACATTAAATTAAGCCGGGTCAGACAAGTTAGGCCTACATTGTGGCCTAAGACCCAGCATCAACTCATAGCTTAACAAAAGTGAAGGTAGATTGCCCTAACCTAATTTGGTGAGGAATCCTACTGTGGACCTCAATTTATCTGCCCGCTCTGGACCATTTCCGGAATCTCTAGGCTGACCCCTCTAGGCTAGACTTGATCTACTCTATAGTTAGACTGGAGATATAAGGGGTGGGTTAATTGTGGACCAATTCATACAGAGCATTTTTCGCAGGGGTTTATTGACAAGATGCCCCAACAACAAAACTCAGAGTAGTATATAACTGTAGCCTCAAAGACAGTGATAAACACAGTTTGAATGATTGCCTGATTGAGGGTCCTAATCTCATTTCTGACCTTGTGAAGATCTTACTGAGGTTCAGGTTAGATAAATATGCCGTACAAAGTGACATTTCAAAGGCATTTTTGAGAATAAATCTTAAAAATGAATATGATAAGAACCAACTTAGGTTCTTATGGTTCAAGGATCCATTTGATTTGAATAAAGGGTTTATAACCTATAGATTTAATGTTGTGTTGTTTGGAGCCAATTGCTCACCTAGCCTATTAGCATTGACAATTGGACATCATTTGAACCAGTTTAATAACTCTTTAACATTGAACTTCCTTAAGGAACATTTTTACGTAGACAATCTAATAGGCTCAACAACAACAAAATCTGAATTATCTGAAGTCTATGAACACTCTCAAAACATTATGCAACAAGGTAACTTTGAACTTAGAGAGTGGATTTCAAATGATGAGGATTTAAACAAAAAGATTTTAAAGGATAATAATGGTCTTACTGAGCCATCAGACAGAGTAAAAACTTTAGGTATGAACTGGTATTTGGATGCAACTTCTAACAGTCATGATTCAATCTGTACTAAAGGTTTTAAACTTGATGAGGAAGCAAATACTAAAAGACAAATATTATCAGAGGCTTCCAAAATTTTTGATCCCATGGGTCTATTCCTGCCTTCAACAATAAAATCAAAGATTCTCCTCCAAGAAATTTGGAGGACAAATGTTGGGTGGGATGATCCAATAACAAATGAAAATCAAAATTCTTGGAAGAAATTAGCTGCTGATTTAACAAAAGTGCAGAAAAAATTCAAAGGTGCTGTGGGTTTAGGGATAAGCCCCAGAGACTTCATGTGTTTGCTGATGCAAGCACACAAGCTTATTGGTGCTGTGCGTATCTTGTAAGTCCTACAGAAAGTCATCTAATTTATGCAAAAGGGAAAGTTGCACCTCTCAAACCTACCCGAACCATACCTCAATTGGAACTATTGGCTGCTGCATTAGCCATTAAAACCATTTCATTGCTTAAGGATGCTTACCATGATGTGAACATAACTCATATCCACATCTGGCTTGACAGTCAGATTTGTCTTGCCTGGATACGGAATGATAGCATTAATAGTAAGAATATCTTTGTAAGAAATAGGCTAAAAGAAATAGCTGAAGCTAATGAAAGCCTACAAGTAAACTTTCACTATGTTCCAACTAAACAAAATCCATCAGACTTTCTGACCAGAGGTTTATCCTACAAGTTGTTGAAGTCAAACAAAACTCGGTTTATGGGACCTAAGTGGCTCTGTAATACAGACCAATGGCCTGTGGAACAAGTTAACTTGACATTAAATTTAATCTTTTCAAATGAAAAGGTTGAACCAATCACTAATTATGAAATTTATTCTGATTTCAACAAACTTGTCAGGGTCACAGCCTACTGTTTGAGGTTTGCTCATAACTGTTTAACTACAATTAACAAACAGCTAAATAAAAACAATCATAATTATACAGAAGTTGCAACCAAATACTGGATAGGCCATGCACAACAAAAAGAGTACAATAAAGAGTTAGAATTCTTAACTAATGGGAAACAAACAAAAGAACCTGTACCATCAGTAGTTGTGGATCTAAACTTGTTCAGAGATGAGGAAGGCCTTCTAAGGTGTAAAGGGAGATTAGACAAATCAAAACTGTCATACAAAAGCAAACATCCAATCCTTTTACCTAGATTTAGCTATTTGACAACATTAATCATCAGAAAAACACACAATGATGTATATCATATGGGGGTACCACAGACACTAACTACATTAAGAAAAACTTATTGGATACCCAAGGGAAGGATCACTGTTAAAACAGTCCTGAGTGAGTGTGTCACATGTAGGCGTATTCATGCTAGGCCCTATAGGAAACCAAATCCTCCTGCTTTGCCAGAGGAGAGAGTTACTCTCAACAGACCCTTTGAGACTGTAGGCAGTGACTATACAGGAGCATTGACTGTAGGGGTGGTTGACACTGAACAAAAAATGTACATTGTACTGTTTACATGTGCTGCCTCACGAGCTGTTTATTTGGATGTTGTGGAGGACCTTACAGCAGAATCTTTTGTTGCTGTCTTTAAGAGATTCTATGCACGACATTCAGTACCCAAGACAGTTTGGACTGACAATGCTACATATTTCAAGGCTGGTGAACAAGTCATCCACGACTTGTTAAGCGATGAACTCACACAATTATATATACAAAATTCAAACATAAAGTGGAAGTATATTCCGGTTGCCTCTCCTTGGTATGGTTCTATCTGGGAGAGGAATATACAAACAGTAAAGAATTGCTTGAAGAAAGCAATTGGCAAAAAACAGATACACTTATTTGGGTTGCTCACTCTCCTGGCTGAGATTGAGAACATCATCAACAATAGACCACTCACTTATGTGAGTGACAACATTAATGACCCGGAACCATTAACTCCAAATCATTTAATTCGGGGAGAACAAGTTAGTCTCCTGCCGGACTACAATATAGACTCTTCAGAAGACCCAAACTGGACTCAACGACATGATGAGCTCCAGACTAAGTTACAACATTTGACTAGAGTTAAAGCTCATTTCATTAAACAGTGGAAAACTGAGTACTTGATGGGTCTAAGGGAGAGACATAAACAAATGACTAAGAATGATTGGTCTGACACAATTAAGGTAGGGGACCTTGTACTCATACATGACAGTACTCCAAGACAATACTGGCCTCTGGCTAGAGTTTCAGAACTCAGACCAGGGGCAGACGGGGTAACAAGAGTGGTCAAATTAAGGACTTCAACAGGTGACACAACAAGAGACATTTCTCTTTTGTACCCTTTAGAGTCTGGACCCAAAACAATGGACTTTGGAGAACCTTCTCCACTGACAGTAACAACTGGAGACACTGAACTTCCAGTAACTATTCCTTTGACAGTAGGAGTGGTAACGCATCCTACTACAACATTGACAGACACAAGACCTCAGCGACAAACAGCATTAAAGGCGCGACTATTTTTACAACAAAAAAGATGCTGGGGAATTGTAATTTTATCTTCTAACTTTCATTTTTTCTTTTTATGGTAAAGACCATAGATAGTTTCATCCTATGGATGTATATTTTCTCTTCTAATTAAATGCTACACCTTCTCCATGAGAAGGTGAGGATAGGCACTGTTAATCAGATTAACAGGCATTTACAGTCAAATAGTTAGCTAGTCTACACTCAGACATAAAAATTGGTGACAATGACACCAAAATTTTTATCTCCCGGGGCCCCCAGTATATGGAAAACTGATGAGTGGGTAGTTGGGAGGTAACGAAAATGGTTCACTGAGTAGGTAGGTAGTTAATCTAACAATTATTAAATTCCTTTTATGTCAATAACTGGGTGGATGAAACCAATTGGTTGCTCACCAGAGTTATTCTCCACACTAGTATATTTATACTGTGTGACAAGAGCGTGCTCGGTAATAGATATACATTACCGATCAACCAACCGAAAGAGAACCAAGACGACGCTGGTGGAAAAAGCCCCGCTAAAAGGAGAACAAAAGGGAACGAAAACGAGGAACGGGGCGACAGGACGCAACTGGAGAAGGGACGAGAACAGACACCGAAGAAAGATCCCCACCAGCAAGTACGCTCTCGACAATTATACAGGAAGGAGAAAAGAGACTCTCTAATAACTAGCAGTAAGTGACTAATTGTGTTTTTAACCCAGCAAGTTAAACTCATTAAATTAAGCTGGGTCAGACAACTTAGGCCTACATTGTGGCCTAAGACCCAACATCAACTCATAGCTTAACAAAGGTAAAGGTAGATTGCCCTAACCTAGTTTGGTGAGGAATCCTACTGTGGACCTCAATTTATCTGCCCGCTCTGGACCATTTCCGGAATCTCTAGGCTGACCCCTCTAGGCTAGACTTGATCTACTCTATAGTTAGACTGGAGAAATAAGGGGTGGGTTAATTGTGGACCAATTCATACAGAGCATTTTTAACAGCATGATTGGGGGCGACTGGAGGCAGGTAAGGACAGGGACATGCACTGGAAGCTGTATGCATGACAATCAAAGCAAGTACAAAGTGGGTGACAAGTGAGGGCATGTGCATGAGTCAGGCAGAGGCATGCAAACCAAAAATTACCGCACTTAACCAAGCTGAAGGTATGGTATTCATTATCACTATGTGCAGTCACTTTGTTCTAGAACTAGAAAATTTACACTAGCTTCCTCCATGGCTTTACTAGCTAGGCCCTACCTATACATTATGGTACAGCAAGATCTACCTATTTTTATATATATCTTAACCAAGGCTTCGTAAAGCCGTTACAAAAACTAGATACACCATTACATTAAACCTAAAAATACTTATTTTAACATCAAAAATATAATCATAGTACCATCAACTTAAATACAATACATAATAATCATATATACATAATTAGACAGGGTCTAAAAAAATCACTTGATTGTTAATTAAATTAACCATGAACATATTCCAGAGGCCTAGAGGGTACTAATGGTAACTCCATTACAGGACTTCTGGAATGAGTTCATGGAGGAGAATCACCAGCCAACTCCCGAATTACTCCCAACCCCCTCCTAACAGACTGGAGTCATTCATGAGCTTGTTCACTGTTAGCTTGTAATAAAGCCCTAGCTTCTGAACATGTATCTTTGACTGGGGATAACTTAATCTATTGGGAGTCCTTGAACCAGTTACTGGGCTAAATTGCTGGTCTAACAGCTGGTAAATCTGCTCCTCATCATCCTGCACATTTTCTAAAGTGTTCTCCAGAGCTTCCACCAAGGAAGAAAGTTCTGGAGAATCACTATTGGGTTAAGGTTCATTCGGACATGGAGAACTCTGTCTTGGATCTATTGAACCACCACCTTCTGGATCTAGACTCCCAGGAAGTTCCTCAGGATCCATCACACCTTAACCGACAGCACTTGAAGGAGCACTATGAGGAATAGGAGACAGATCCTTGATTTCCTCCACTGGGGAACAAGCTTCCTTCTCTGAATCACTACCAAGGTAGCCTTGAACATTCCCAAAAGTGACATGTTTTGGTTGAGAATGAGACCTAGACAGAGGTTTGGGTGAACTAGACAAGATAACTGGAGGATTCACTTTGGATGGCACCTCATCCGGGAATCCAGAAAAGTTAAGTTCAAAAGAAATTGAAGAGCATTCAGAGGAATCTGAAGAACTTGAACTTGAACTTTCACTCAGATCAGCAAGCCATGGTCTAGAGTTGACCCTATTCTGATCTGGAAATCCTAGAAACTCGCTTGAATCACTACTAGAATCAAAGAGATCAGTCTCATCTTCTGACGAACTGTCCCATAAACAAGAAAAGCCTGGGGAACAAACTGGAACATTTGGGGTTTCAAACCCTAGAAAACTCTCATCCTCCTCCTCTATGCTAGCCCATGGAACCGGAACTAACCTGGAATAACTAGGATGATTCTTCAAGAAATTGGGAGCCTCCTTCCAGCTCCTCAACTGAGAATGATGAACTCTACTCATGGATAAGTGTGGCTGCAGATCTGAATAAGCTGGTGAAATGACATAGGTCACACCATTCTCTGCTGCTCGATCAACTTGAAACGGCCCACAGTACTTGGGCAGAAACTTGTTAGAAACTAGATTACCTTTTGGAACAACCTTTCGAATGACAAGTTGCCCCTTGGTAAAGGGACAAAAACCAGGATGTCCTGGATACCACTGTTCTTGAACTGGAGTGGGAATAGAAACTGGAATAGGATCTGGATGAGCGGATGATAACAAGAACTGGGCTGGAGACACAGTCAACTCAGAATGAATCGTACCATTGTAGGTCATAATGGCCTTGGGAGATTCAAATCCCACGAGCTAGAATCTTGAACAAGATTCCGTAGAAGCTCACCAATGGTACGGTTGACCCTCTCGACTGCACCATTGCTCTCTGGATGGTTTGGGGTCGTGAAAACGTGAGTGATCCCGTATCGAGATAACATCTGCTCGAACTCCTGACCCTAAATTCTGGACCATTATCAGTTAACAACCGACAAGGCCGGCGCAAAAGAGTGGGCAACACTCGAAACTCGAAAAGACGGGCAATGGTACTGGAAGTCTTGTTGGGAAATGGAACAGCCACTACCCACTTGGAGTAGTGGTCCACCACCATCAAACATCCTAGATTCCCCCGAGGTGTTCTGGGGAACAATACTAGATCCACAGCCACCAACTCAAATGGTGCCTGGGTCACGATCTTCAGGGTAGGTGGAGCCCTGATCTGGCTGGAAACCTTATTGAGCTGGCACTGGGAACAAGATGTGACCACCTCTTGCACAACTTGATATAACTGAGGATGAAACACTTCCCCAGACAAAACATCTAAGACCTTGTTTCGGCCTATGTGTGCCATCTCTAGATGGATAGTAATGGCCAGCTCAATCAGGAAATTAAAAGGTACTAGAACTTGGGGAAACATTTCTGGTTCATCGTACTTAACTAGAAGACCATTCTCAAGTAGATATCTTTAAGATAACGACGATATCTCACTAGAGCTTTAGGACAATACCCAAAACACCCTTATCTAGATAGGACTTAAGTTGTCTCAACACACGATCACTTTTTTGAAGAACCTCAAGGTTAACTTCATCTAGAAATGAACATGGACGCAAATTTCCAACTACCAGCGGTTCTTGATGACTGGAGGGTTCCTCCAACTCTGCCAGAAAAGTAGCGAGAATCTCACCCTCCTTCATGACCTGTCAGTGGACAAATCCAGGTCAATCCCGGGCAGACAAGAAATTTGCACCCAGGAGAAAACAACAAGGAATAGCTTGATCTTCAACAAGAGCAAATGGGTGATCATTAATAGTTACTCTAGAGCCAAGTGACACAGTAAGTTGTACATAGTTATAAACTACCACTGCTTTTCAGCCACACCTTGAATGTTAACCAGAATATCTTGTGAATAATCCCTCAAATTTCCTAAAATTTCACGCCAGGCTACTCGAGATATGAGGGAGATCTCAGCTCCAGAATCCAATAAGCACAGTAGGTTTCGTCTTGACAAGTAAGTGGGACAACTGCTCTAAAGGCACCTGAATGTGGACAAGCAATATCCACCTCAAGGGTGGGAAAATTGACTTCACATTCTACTAGACCATTCTCGATCTCCAAACTTGAGCAACCTGCCCTATTGGTTCTGAATCCAAGTCTCTCTCATACAAAGAATTTAAACAAGTCAAGAAGACGGGACAAGACTGAACATATTTATTGGATTCACTCAATAAATTGAAATGAACACCACCTAGACACTGGACATGCACCCTATCAAGAAGTTCTGAGGGTTCTGTTACACGCTGATTCTTGACTTCAGGGTGGTAAATTAGAGGGTTTTCAGTACCAAAGTGCAATACAACATCCACTTGATACATCTCACAGAAAACTTTCAAGATCTCTGGTGATGCTGGCTGCCCTGGAATTGTCATAAGTCGAAGATGTTGCTTCTGCTTGCTATTCAACTTGATTCCGTACTTTGTAGGATGACTTAGCAGTCTTCCACCAACTGCTTTCGAAGAAATACTGGACTCTCTGGAACTTCACGATCTAAGTCATGAACAAGAGCATACCACAAACACTCGATCAAGGAATCACCTCCCCCCTCCGGCTTAAATCTTACAAGTAAGCCCTTGGGGAGTTCTGCTGAAATTGCTGTGGTGCCCTCTTCATGCTCAACCTGGAAGTGTCTGGATAACGCATCTGCAGCTTGATTGTCTTTGCCTGGAACATAACGAAGCTCAAAATCAAACTCAGCAAGATCTTCAACTGTTCGAGCAAGCCTGTCATTGACTAATCTCATATTATGGAGATAGAACAATGCTTGATGGTCCGTGTTCAGAATGAATGGTATTCCGTACAGGAAGGCTCTGAAGGTCTTGACTCCCCAGCGCATCGCTGCTAGTTCACGCTCTGTAACCGAATATTTCTTCTGAGGACTAGAAAATGTCATTGATGCATGAGCAATGATTCGAACTTGACCATCCTGAACTTGAGTAAGACAGCACCTGCACCAATGGCTGATGCATCCACCCACAAGTTCAATTTCTCTGCTGTTTCTGATAATCAGGAAAAGCCAGTTCCACCTCATTTTGCATCTCTGCCTTGAGCGTCTGAAGGATTCTTCCATCTCTGGTGTCCACTGGATAACTGAATTCCTTGATCTTCCTGTAAGTTCTGATAAGGGTTTAGCAACTGCTGAACACTGTGGCAAGAACTTCCTGGAAATTCACTAAGCCCAGAAATTCTCGAAGTTCCTTGATGTTCTTGGGCTTGGGAAGTTCTTCACCTTTCCATATACTCTGGCGATTTTGACAATCCACTGGAACTGACTATATGACCTAGAAATGGAACTGTGACTGGAACCATCTACACTTTGGTGGTTGATCTTGATACCATGTTCTTCTAAAACCTTGAGGACTTTTTCAACTAGCTGGAGATGGGCCTCGAATGACTTTTCCATAATTAGAAATCGTCAATATACACTAGAACCTTCTTCCTTGAAAATCCCTTCAGCACATCTTGCATTTCTCTCTGGAAGGCTGAAGGCGCGTTCTTCAATCCAAAACTGAGTTTCTTGAATCTCCAGTGTCCATGAGGGGTCGAGAAAGCTGTATAATCTCGACTCTTCTCCTCGATCGGCATTTGATAATAACCCCGGACTAAATCCAGGGTGGTAAAGAACTTGACACCATGTAGACTGTAGACAGAGTCTGTCAAGTTTGCCATCGGGAATCTATCAGGCTTGGTTACCTTGTTCAGTTTACGGTAATCCACACACAAACGTATGGATCCATCTGGTTTCCTAATTGGTACCACTGGAGCACTCCAAGGAGATGTTGTAGGCTCGATAATTCCTAGCTGATGAAGTTCTTGACACTGATCATCGATGACTTGATCAATCGGTTCTGGAAATCTCCTTGGTCGCTGAAATATTGGCGTGTCATCGTATAACTCAATACGGTGTGGAGTCATCTGAGCAGTCCCCACATCAGAATCTCCCCGACTAAGAACGGCTTTTCTGGAATTAAGCAAGTTATAAACTTGAGATTTCTGGTGGGAATCCAGCTCAGGTAAGTCAATTTCTGAAGTTAGACGTTCTGGTGTCCATTCCAGAAAAGATGAGACCAATCATCATCATTTTCTGATTCCATACCTACACAATGTACTTGATGTGTCACTGTATCATTAGTGTCTTCTGGATTTGGTGTAGGATCGAGTTCAACTAGAGTGTAAATGTGTCCCATCATGTCTCCTGCCTTGATTCTACCAATAGGTTTCCCTGTAGTGTAGACTAGAATGGAAGGGCAATCTAGATTTACAATCCCTGGAACACCTACCACTTTCTCTCCAAGATGCACGCTTGAAACTGTCCCATCATAGAACCATTCACCCGAATTTCTTGAACATGGACATGTACCATCATCATTTACTCCTTGAGTTCCCACTGAATTTTTACTTCTACAGGTCCACAATCATTCACCTGCACACCTTCTACAGCCCAACACTTAACCTTGTAACAAATCCTTTTGCACTCTTCTCCATTCGTACCTAGATAAATTTCCCACGTAGAACCATCAGTGTTCTTCCCTGAAACCCGTCTACGTGCTAGACTAATCTGTAATTTGTTAGCCCGCAGAAAATCTAAACCTAGAAAAATGGGATATTTAAAATCCAAAGTGGGAAGGATGAAACTTGAAAGGGGACATTACAATACCATGCAAAGAAACTGCGAGTAGGACTGAACCCATAGTTTCCCTTGAAGCATCGGACCTACACCTCGAATTCTGGAAATATCTGTAGTATCTATTGGAATCCCAAGTTGTTGTGCCAGTTCACTGGAAATTAAGCTAACTTGTGCTCCCGTGTCAATTAACCCTGGATGTTAGTGTCTTGAAGGGTAACATCAATGGTTAACACTTCTGCAGGTTCAAGTTCGGCAAACCGGACACCTCGAAAATGACCTCCTGGAATATCTGGACCATGAACCGTCATCTGCAATGTTACACCTAGGTATTTGGGTCGAGGTGCTGGTTTAGGTGTCCATGAAGATGCTAGAGGATTCAGTTCATTTCCAGTGGTTTTTGGATACTGCTGTTCCGAACTGGGTAATTCTGGATGTCCAGGGGTGGCATCATCACCCACCTCAGACGCTAAATCCATGTCTGGTTGGTATTCATCTGGAGAGGTTTCTGTCATCTTTGACTGGGATCTCATGATGATAATCGGGTTCTTGAAGATCATATCTTGAAGATTGGACTTCAGCTTCCAATGAGCCCCTGATCTCATTGGAACTGATTAGTTTCCCGACTGTTGTTGATTGTGGTGGGTAGTTTCATTATTTTGGTTTCCTTGAGACAAATTTTCTTGACCTTGTCTTCTAGAAGGGCAGAACATTCCTGGATGAGGTCCTTGACACAAAGGACAGTGGTAGGAAGGTGATGTCCTGGAGCTTGATTGCCGTTGCTGCTGATTGCGAGGGCAATCTCGAACCATATGATCCAGACTACCGCACATAAAACACGCTCCTTTCCATCTTCTGCAGTCCTGTTGAAGGTGTCCCTTCCTTGCACACCACTGACATACCTTGACCTCTGTATCTTCTTGGGATCTTGACTGACTGGAGTTTCTTTCACGCTCCTGAGAACGTTGTTGTCCTCCCTGCTGATTTCGATCTTGAGATTTTCGACGATCCCTTCCTTGACGTTGACCTGGGACTTCTGATTTCCATTTTTATTCCCAGAATGGAAGAACGAGTTCCATTCCATTGTCCTTTTTCATAACCTTGGTTGTTTCGATATTGTTGGTTAGGTGTCTCGTGTCTGGATGACTCTCTGGAAGGCTTGGAGATGGAGGGATCTGCACCGGGAAAACCTCAATGGTTTCTTGCCTTGGAAGGGATGGTCCATCACTTGAATGCATGGCCACAAATCCTGAATGTTGGACCAAGTCACCTTCTTGTTATGCAAGGTCTTGTTCTCATTGATGATCCGGGTCAGTTGTTGTGACAGCCCAGCTGGAACTGTCTCCAAGAACTTCCTCCTCAACTCCTTGCTGTCTCGAGTGCTTTATTTGGGAAGGCCTGGTGAGCCAGAGTCTCGAGTCTTGCAGCATATACATCTGGTGTCTCTCCAGGCTTCATTGTCGCGTTCTTGAATTCTGACACCTTGCCAGTTGTGAAGGTTTTCTTCATTCTCTTGTAGCATGCCAACAATCTAGCCTTCATCTCATCATATGCCACACTGCAACCCCCATAAGCATTATACAAATCCCTGAATTTCCTTAGATGTTTTCCAAGTGTTCCAGTCCAGTCTCTCCGTTCACAAGTAAACTTGGCTGAGCAATGACGTTCAAAGGCTTCTAGATATTCAGGAAAAGATCTTCCACTTGACACATCAAATTCATCAAGATCTGGAGCACTGGTAGGATAAACTCCTGGTGCCATCCTTGAACCGTTGTTACTCTTGAAAGTGGAGGAACGCTAGTACGTTTAACCTCCTCTCAGCATCTGGAAGACTGGAGGTCTTATCTGAAGAACTGGAACTGGAGCTGGAACTGTGGTGATCTATTGCGTTGTGTCTTGATGGGTTTAGGAGATGCCAGCTTTGTCTTTTCTTTCTTGAAAGTTCGTGTTCCTCTGCTGGTACCTTCTTCCCTGTTCGAGACATCTCTACATCATCCAGATTCTCAAGTCAGGCATTGAGTCATGAATCTCTCTCTAGATTCAGCCTATCCTTCTGCTGCTGCTTCCTCATCAGTGGTCCACCTGTTGCTGCCAATATGAATTCTGAAGTTCAATTCAGTTTTCCCTTGATAATTGGTCATACTTAGTCCTTAATCTGTGTTACATCCTCGAGTTGTTTCACTTATGTTCCCATGCTTGCTTTGACTCTTCCATGGTCTTCTGCTGCTGGGTCATGAGAGCCATAAGCTGACTGATCTGGTCTTGCAATTCTTGAAACTCGCCATCTCGGTGTCTCGCTGGGTGCCTCAGTAAACTAGCGGCGTAATTTCCCGGGTCTGGGCACCAAATATGTTGCGGGGAGCGATGAACTTAACTAGATACCGTAACTTGGCTACTTCTTGATGACGGGAAACGAGAAGGTCCCGGGCGGTGAAGTTTTTCTCACCTCCACTGACTGTCACTGAGGGGCAAACGAGACTCCCACACGGCTGAACCAAGAAATGGACTCGACCCGCTAGCTATTCCAAAGATTAACACTGTGTCTGAGTCGGGTCCACTTGAAAACCTGGAAAGCCCTGGCTTCAGGAAAGGTGTGTGCAATGTACACCCAGCAATACTTGAGGACTTCAACTGAATATGGGCCTACACAACAAGCAAGCAAGATTTTAGCAAACTGATGTGAAGTAAACCAAATGTGGCTGGATGAGAAAAGCAGATATTACCCTCTGAATTGTAAGTCCTTGAAAGTAAACCCCAGTCTATAAGGACAAAGGCTGAAAAAAAAACTAGTTGGTAGAATTCTAAGGGTTTATTAGCAATCAACTTGAATTATTTACAAGAGCTAGAATGGGTTATGAGCTTGAGTCTAAACATGGCTTAAGATCAAGAAATAAATCCAAAAACCCTGAAAGGGTATTCTATACAATGCTTACAATTACAATGACAAAAATACTGGACAACAAAAATGGAATTTCTAGAAAAAGAAAAAACTTAACCTATGCTAGAATGGTACAATTAGAAACACAATCGACCTCACTGGACCTAACATCCTTAAGCTAGACTTGAGGTCAATCCAATCACACCTATCTATTATAGTTAAGCCATGGAGAAACTAAACCTGAAGCTAGAAATACCTTAACCTGCACACCGTTATGCACAGGCAATGTCCATTATTACAAGGCACTCTGTTTTTCTTTTCTTTTCTTTTTCTTAACAAATTGAGTTGGCAGGCTAGAACTTCCACAAGCGGAAGCCAACTGTGACTTTGAAAAATGAGTTTTTTTCTTTTCTAAAAACTGAAGGCTAAGTTTACTGAATCAAAAAACAAGATCAAAAAAACAAGACTACTGAGCTAGTCAGGCATTAAGCAAGACTAACTCCATCAATATGGGGGCCACATTGTGGGCTATCCTGAAACAAGAAGAAAACAAGATGTTAGTGAAGACAACCCCACTACAACATCTTCAAAAGAAGATTAGACGCCTGGCTCAGAACAATCCCCGACCTGGTTCTGTGAGGTGGACAGTACAAGAAACCACCTCTACTTCACCAGACCAACTCGAGAGGAGGGGCGACAAGCTTAACCTTCATAAAATGAGCAGTCATCGCACGGAACATTTGAAAGGTTGAAAGGAAAGGTGTGTATATATATATATATATATATATATATATATATATATATATATATATATATATATATATAGGCCAATGCTATCTGTCTGTCTATCTGTGTATCTGTCTGTCTGTCCCATCCTAAAACACGGAAACGGCTTTTGGAGAGAAAAAATTGTTAAGTAAAAGTTACTTAAAATTAACCGAAACCTACGGGAAAATTATATTTTTTTCAATCAGACAAAAATATGAAAATATATACATATATATATATACCTGTCTGGCTGTCCCATCCTAAAACACAGAAACTGCTCCTAGAGAAAAAAATGATAAGGTAAAAGTTGCTTAAAATTATTCGAAACTTACGGGAAAATTATAAATAAAGCTGAAATCGGATAATGTTTGTTTGTTTGTGTAATGTGCTCATTCCGGGAAATATTAAAAAAAAATAAAACTGTCCCTGTTGATTGTTTCAGTGGTATTTTTACCACGGTCTTCTACTAGTATATATATATATATATATATATATATATATAGCAAAGAACCACAGGGAAAAGGAAAAGGAAACACGAAATCCGAGCGCTTTCGTGATATATTCACTAGGGCGGAGTGAAAAACTCATTTTTCGAATTTTCAAATTGGCTAGTGTGGAAAATGTGTGGAGTAGTGAGGAAATAAGCTGGTATAAATTTAAAATCATAACATTAATATCTTCAGGTGCCACAATGACCTTCAATATTGAAAAAAATTGAAAAAAGCAGATTTTAACCAATAATTACAGAAGAGTCCACGATGCACAATAGACAAGAATTTATTCACACTTGTATAAAAATAGCTCAGTCAACCTTTAAAAAAAGTTTCTATTCTCTAAAAACAGTTTTCTATAGTCAGCTCACTCAGCTGTCACGTGAGTACCTCGGTTCAGTGTAGCTGTCGCTCTCGTAGCAGGTGGGTGTTCTGTTGTTGGCGTTACTCAGATAGTCTAAACTATATTTCTTATATATTTTGCATTTCTGTATTGTGTTGCCCTAAGTTTGCCATGTACTATTAACTGAAATTAACGTATAATTGATATTAGCTCTTTCTTTTTCAGATTTGTATACTTTCAAAATGTCTCGAGTTTGTGCAAAATCAACCAGGGCCTCAACTGAGTGCCCCATGTTTGGTATGGGGGAAGATTTGTGGCACAGGAATCTTCCTACATACGAAGGAGTTTTTAAATATTACTTGTTTGTAAGAAACGATTTGAAACAGAACACTAATAAAGATCCTTCAATATCTCAAATATTAGAACAAGTTGTTGATAAATTGAAAACAATTTGGGAAAGTGCTTCCGTCCCAATTCTGTCAGACAGGCGAATTGAAACAATGTTCAGAAGCTACCACGAAAAGTATCGTGTCATTATGAAGCCATACCAAAGCAGAAAAATTCTGAAGCTTACAAAGCAAAGATTGATATGTTCAAAAAGAAGCACACACGAAACTTTTTGACATTGCAGCGTGCAAGTGCAAAGTACTAACACAATGTTCTTGTCCCAAAGAAAAAACGGTTCCAAAGGAAGAAGTGACGTTCCTCTTAGATCAAAGGTGAAAGAAAACTGTTTATTGATAGAGTAGATATGACACTCTCAAAGAAAAAAGCATCTACGTTGCTAAGAAAGCAAAAAGAAGCTGTGAGGCTCACCAAAGAATCTTCACAGGAGAAATTGCAGGATACAAATGTTGAATTATCATCATCGACATCAAATAGTGAAAGTGAATCTGGCGAAATATCAGACGATACATTTCCAGAGCCAGTTAGCTCGAAGAGAAAGCTCGAACAACCTGAAGAACAATTATTCAAGAAAAGGAAAACTACAAATCTACCTTCAGTGGCTACTGCTTGTGACAGGACTGCAGTTTCAGATCGAGCTGCAGCATTCATTGTTAGTGCAGTATTGCAAGATATTGGAGAAGTTTCTATTGACAATACATCTGAAGTAGTGGATAGGAGTAAAATCAGAAGAGAAAGACAAAAGAAGAGATCAGAAATTATGAAAGATCAAAATCAGGTCCCAATCAGAGGAATCTATTTTGATGGTCGAAAAGATTCTACACTCTTCCAAGAAAAAAAAGAGTCCAAAGTATATCAGAAGAAGGTAACAAGAACATATCACTTTAGTGAGAGAACCTGGTTCAGATTATTTGGGCCATTATTCTGTGAATTCTGGATCAGCTGAAGAAATATGTAAAGGAATGTTTGAGTATATTGGAAATAATGACATGAACCTGGAAAACCTTGTTGCCATTGGATGCGATGGTACAGCAGTCAACACTGGAGAAAAGGGAGGCGTTATAAGGCTTATAGAATTGAAGCTGAAGAAGCCAGTTCAACATTTAGTGTGCCAGCTCCATGCCAATGAATTGCCATTACGCCATTTAGTTGCAAAGCTGGATGGAAAAACATCTGGCCCCCGCGGATTCAGCGGTCCTATTGGCAGGGAATTAGAGAACTGTGAGAGTCTTCCTATTGTCGAGTTTGAAAGGATTGATGCTGAGGAACCAACTGTAGACTGTGAAGATCTTAGCACCGACCAAAAATATCTAATTGATATTCATCAGGTCATAACAAAGGGATATTGCTCTCCAGATCTTGCTCATCGTAGTCCAGGCAAAATGGCACATTCACGATGGCTGACTACAGCAAATCGTTTGCTTCGTCTATACGTTTCAACTGTAAGTCCATCTGAGAACCTCATGAACATTGCTTCTTTTATAATGAAGGTCTACATCCCAATGTGGTTTTCTATTAAGCAAAGTACGTCTTTTGTCAATGGCTCAAAACATGTTTTCAAAACTATTGACTAACAAGAACACTGAATGACGAAGTAAAGGATATTGTAAACCCTGTCATACAAAGAAATGCATTTTTTGCAAATCCAGAAAATATTCTAGCATCAATGATTCATGATGACCGCAGCGCCATAAGAGAATTAGCGTGGAGGCGAATAAAGAAAGCAAGGCAAACAAACAAGGAAAAAGTTGTGAGGCGTTTCACAGTACCTGTTATTCAATTTGAAGCTACTGATTATACTGATTTAATTAATTGGCAAAAATGCATTGTCACTGAACCACCTGTGACAAGACACCTGACAGAAAATGAGATTGAAGAATTCATAGAAAACAAGAGTACCCCTCCATTCGAGAAATTCCCTTGTCATACACAAGTAGTAGAAAGAATGGTAAAATTAGTGACTGAAGCATCATCAAAAGTATTTGGATTGAACGCGCGAGATGGCTTCATAAGATCAACACTTCAGTCACGTAAAAAAATGCCATCATTCGAAAGTAAAGCTGAATATAAAGTTTAAATAAAACGTTAATAGAAAAAACATGCGCAAGGATGGGTGGTTGGGAGGGCATGGGTGGAGCTCGACACGCAGCCACCTCCTCGTGGAGAGTTCTGGATTATTTAGATCATTAATCAAAAGAACATTGATCTAAATAAACTAAGAGCTGCGTAATTCAGTAACTATTTTGGTAATTGGAACACTTAATATATAATAATAACAAGTAAGTTTCAGTTATTGTACTAATGCAGAATATAAGAAAATCATTATATTTCACTTTTTTCGATGGCTTTGTGGCACCTGAAGATATAATTTCGCAGGACTAATATTTATGCACAGTCATTATCTATAGCACCCACATATTTTCCGCACTAGCCATATTTGAATTTCGAAACAAAGTTTAAAAACCTCATTTTCGATCCGCCCTAATATTCACATCTTCAGGGACAAGAAAAAATAGACAGAATTTACCAAGTAAATGAGTTAAATACACAAGCGAAAAAAAAAAAAAAGATTACGAAAAGATCAGACTCTACATATAACCAAAGCCGATAAATCAAATGCCTTAGTGATCCTCAATAAAGAAGTTTACCTCGAAAAAATGTATGATCTTTTGAATAACTCGGACACTTATGTAAAATTAAGAAACAATCCCCTTGAAACAGTGAACAGTGCATTCAACAAGAAAATTAAGCAACTTTAAAAGGGTAAAGAAATATTACTTAAAAACAGTTTTTGAGTACTTCGCCGTCATTACCCTATATGTATGGTCTAATTAAAACTCATAAGCCAAATAATCTTGCAAGGCCTATTGTTAGCTCTATAGGATCTATCTCATATAAGCTGTCCAAATGGCTTGTATCGATCCTTAATCCTCTCCTAGGCACAATTTCACAATCACACATAAATAATAATGTAGACCTTGTAGAAAAATTAAATAGTATCAGTGTCAATTACAATTTTAGATTGATAAGCTTTGATGGTACCTCTTTATTTATGAGAGTCCCGGTGGAGGATCTATTAGTTTTTCTTTCGGAAGAATTGGTTAAGCATAATTTGCCATTACCTGTGTCTACCATTATACAGGGTGGGCCGTAAGGTTCCATACATAGGAAAAATAAACATTTTTTTATGGACAACCATTTTTATTTATATAATATGCTCTACATGGTTGCCATTGTTTTGAAAACACATTTCAATACGTGTTCCCCACTGTTGATGAACACGCATTAGCACAGTTGACGTTATGCTTGTAATGGCGTTGGTGATACGTTCCTTTAGATGATTTATGTCTCGTATCTTTTCCTGATACACCATGGCCTTCAAGTGCCCCCAAAGATAGAAATCAAGGGGGGTGAGATCTGGGGATCTGGGAGGCCACTTCACAGGACCACGCCGACCAATCCAAGCATCCGGAAACTGCTGATCCAAATACCGACGCACGTGAAGACCATAATGAGGTGGAGCTCCATCTTGCTGGAAGTAAACTGGGAAGTTACCTTCCTCGTTTAGCAGGGATGGGAAAATCTCTTCTTGCAACATGTTAAGATACCTTTCGGCATTAAGATTTCCACTGACAAAAATTGGTCCAATAATTCTGTCACCCCATATCCCGGCCCACACCATCACTTTACCGGCACCTTGCATTTTCGTCGGACTCAGCCAGTTAGGGTTAGCATTACTCCAATAACGTATGTTTTGCCGATTAACCTCTCCATTGACGTAAAAATTTGCTTCATCAGTAAACAAGATCTTACGTCAAACGCATATTCTTAGGGTATCTGAAACATAAAAACAAACGTTTAATTTTTCCTATGTATGGAAACTTACGGCCCACCCTGTAGAGTTAATTAAGCTGTGCATAGTTGGCTCGAAATTTGTGTTTAATAATTAATATTTTAAGCAGAAATTTGGTTAGTATAGCTATAGGAAACCCCCTCTCTCCCATTTTAAGCAACTTATATATGGAGTTTTTTTAAAGTAAATTATTAAGGAAGATTCTGCCAAATTATGTTCCGTGGTTTAGATATGTAGATGATGTTCTTTGTCTTTGGCCAGAAACTTTAAATATCAATGAATTCTTACCCAAGCTTAATAATTTAACTCCCTCTATCAATTTTACAGTTGAAATAGAAAAAGACGGTGCTAAAAAAGGGTAAAAAGACTCATCGATCCCATTTTTAGATGTTTTAATATATAGGTCCGGAAAAAAGTTTAAGTACAATATTTACAGAAAACCCACTAAAAAATGTTCCTATATACATTATTATTCGGCTCACCACATTAACGTAAAACGAAATTGCGTTTGATTTAAAATATCCAAAGAACTGCATAGATAAATCTTTAAAAATGGCAAAGAAAACCTTCTACGAGGTAAAAGACAGGACTCCTTATAACACAAAAAACGGCTTAGCATTACCATTTAAAGAAAATTTCCTTGATCTGCCGAAACTGCTGAGGACTTTTAATGTAAATATTGCGTTCAGAAATTTAGATGTAATTAAGAATTCATTGATTAAAAACTCCCCTTTAAATGAACAGGGTTGTGTATATAAAATTTCATGCACGATATGTAATAAATTTTACACTGGTCAAACTGGCAAGACGCTAGAGTTACCTATTAAGCAGCATAAGTACAGTATAAGAACCGGCCAGGAATCTAACGCCATTTTCATTCACGTAAGAGATACTAATCATCCCATTGACTGGAAAAATGCCTCCAAATTAAGTTTTAGTAAATCTATTGTTAGTAGAAATATAACTGAATCGAGTGTGATCAAGAATAATACTGATTTTGTTCTTAATATTATCCCTGGACTTTATAAATTAGACTCGTACATTGTTAGAAAGGTGGTGTATTATTTTCACCGCATTCATGCCACGTAATTGTTTGCTTTAATTAAATAAATATTATTTTAATAATTGTTAACATTTTTACGTGTACATTTTAATTGCATGATTTCTTTTATATAGTCGTTATGCACTCGATAGTTTAGTAGACTTTTGAACAGGTTATCTATTGGGAAAATTTATTTAGATTGTTTTTAGATTGAGTTTCCTATCGGGGAATTCTTCGCTTTCCCAATAGGTAACGGAATATTCTGGAAGGAGCACGTGTCAATGATTACACCATGTCTTTGGTTTCCTTAGATTCTTGCCACTTAATTGCCTGTTTTAATTAAATACTATTTCTAATTAAACACTATTTCTAATAACTGTTATAATTTTTTTTTTTTTGTGTACATGTTAATTGTCTCATTTCCTTTATATAGGTTATATTCTATTCAATAATTTAGTAGCCTTTAGATTAAGTTATCTATTGGGGAAAAAATCTTTAGATTGTTTTATTGTTTTTTTTTAAATTGAGTTGCCTATTGGGGAATTTTTTTTCGCTTGTGTATTTAACTAATTTACTTGGTAAATTCTGTCTATTTCTTTCTTGTTCCTGAAGATGTGAATATATCACGAAAGCGCTCGGATTTCGTGTGTCATTTTCCCTGTGGTTCTTTGCTTATTAAAAAGATCACGTGTTGTTCTGTGATTTTATTGTGTGTATACTGTATATATACAGTGGTGGGCACGCGCAACAATTTTTGTAGCGCCGCAACCGCAACCGCAACTCTGCTGAAATAGTTGCGCCGCACGCGCAAGCGCAACCCTTTTCAAAAAGTTGCGCCGCAAGCGCAAGCGCAACCAAAAATGTTGCGCCGCAAGTTGCGCCGCAACTTTTTGCGGCGCAACTGCCCACCTTTGTATATATATATATATATATATATATATATATATATATATATATATATATATACACTAAGAACGTTCAAAAGAAGGTACAGGATAGTAATGATTCCCCTGCTAAAAACACTGATTATACCAAAACTTGAATACTACTCAGTTTTGACGTCCCCATATAAAAAGGAAGAAACTAATAAACTACAAGAAACTCAGAGACATTTCACAGCAAAGACTGATGGCTGCAAAGAACTCAACTACTGGGAAACACTACGTAAACTAAACCTGTACTCCCTGGAAAGAAGAGAGAGAGGTACACCATCCATAATCTACATGTGGAAAATGATAAAAAAACTGGTACCAAACCTAAAACTAAACCCAATTACCATTCAAACAACACTGGAAAATAGGAAAGGCAGGATGTGTAGTGTTCCCAAATTAAAGGCCCGACAAGGGACCTCCTCAACACTGAAGGAAAATAGCTTGGTTGTCAGGGGGCCAAGACTTTTTAACCAGCTTCCTAAGGACCTCAGAAACGTTACAGGGGTAAAAGTTGAAGTCTTCAAGAGAAGACTAGATGCCTGGCTCAGGACGGTACCAGATGAGCCGGGTGTACCTGGCTATGTACAATGGAGAGCGCAAGAAAGCAACTCGTTCCTCCACCAAGCCAGACCTAGAGGCGGGGCCACCAGCACCAACGCACTGAACAGCATCGAGGTTAACAAGGTGTATATATATATCTATATATATATGTATATAGATATATATTGTTTGTGCCTAGTGTGGCGGTTACACGTGTTTTGTTTGAAGTCCGAATAAAAGTGATATTACAATAAAAATCCTGCAGTTAAACCTTTTTAAGCAGTGCCAATATTTGAGTGAATATTTAGTGCACACAGTGGGAGTTCTCGTTACGTAGTGAAATAGCAGCATATGTTAAAATAAAGCGAATAAAATCAAAGCAACTTAATCTGTACAGCGTTTTTACGAGTGTTTTCTTTCTGAAGAAATTTAGTTGCCCATCGAAAGGCATGCGGGCACACTCCTGAGCACCAATCAGTGAGAATCGACAGCGTGCCACATCCCCCACCGCCGCGGAGTAACGGAAAAACTTTTCCTCTCTCATTTCTAAAGTCAAATCAAGTACCTCACTTAATTAATTACCCTTTTGAGTCAATATTTCGTGCACAATCATTTACATACCATTAGTAACATGGCAACGGCAAATAAATTCCTACAACCCTGTGGATATTGTAAAAAAGTAACAGATGAATCAAAGTCATTCCGTTGCAACCTTCCCAGAATTATTATTCGATTTCGAATGCCTGCAATGGAATGACGAAGAAATCTCTCTTATAACAGACTCAAAACAATCGAACGGAATCAAATTCTTCTGCAAAAGCTACAAGGTCGAAATAAACTCGTTTACAGTCTTAAAAGGCGAAAGAGATTATGAGGAAAAAGCAAAAGAAGAACATATATATATATATATATATATATATATATATATATATATATATATATATATATATATAAAGGAAAAAGGGAAAAAAGTCGGCCGAATTGTGGACAGATAAGTTTTCTTCTTTTTTTTTGGTTATTTTTTTATCCATCTTTATTAATACTTTTTCTTTTCCTGAACCTTCGTCGGTAGCTTAATTAAGTATATATTCATTTAGTATAAATTTCGGTTACAGGAACCTGTTTCTGCGTTTGAAGAACATTTTTGCAGGTTTGCGCAGGTGACGTCACAGTAAGCACGCGGTAGACCTACGTTTTATTTATTAATTGCTCCTTACTTATTCTAGGAGACTTACGTCGTTATTAGATTACTATTATTAACTTGATATTGATTTCCAAACGCTCGTTTTTTAATTAGTTATCAGCATGGCACCCCTGTCAAGTATTTGCAGTCGCTGTAAAGGAAAGTTTGCCGCTTACGCGTTTATTTTGGCTAATAATAATGGCCAGTTAGTTTGCAGGTGGTGCTCAACCATGGAATTGCTGAGGAACGAGCTAGAGCGTGAGAGGGAGGCCAGAGTGAGGCTTGAAGAAAGGGTAGTGCTCCTGACGGCAAATTTAGAATCCCTTGGGCCTTCTGAGAGAAGTTATTCTTCAGTCACGGCCCCTCCTGCCTCAGTTTCTACTAATGATATAAATAATACTAATAGCCCTCTCTCTTCCCCTAGTTTCCGACCCTTCGTGCAAGTGCGTAATGAAGCCCCATTGAGACAACTTAAGACTTGTCTACCAGTATTAACGAACAATAAGTTTTCTGTTTTTGGCTTCGAAGACGTAGATGAACCTGAAATACGACTCGTTTGTGATTCCATTGTTCGAGGGCAGCTCGAAGAATTCTGCGGGAGAAACCCCCGTCGTAGGCGCCGCTACTGCTACCCTGGTGCAAGGGTGGAGGATATAACTAATAGTGTTGATTTTTTTTACAGACGGAACCTCTGAGGACACAACGTATGTTATTCACGTCGGTACTAATAACGTTCTAAATTCTAGATCGAAAGAGCTGCTGGCTAGGTACAGGGACTTACTAGAGCGACTAAGGAAAAAACTAATAAGATTGTTTTAACAGGTATACTTCCTCGAATTATCCAACGTAACGAGTTCAACAGCAAGGCGACCTATATTAACCCTAGAAGGCATAACCCGGGCCTCTGAGGCCCGCCGGGTGTTATATTTATCCGGGTTATGCATTCTAGGGTTAACAATAACCTAAAGTCACTTTGTCAACAGGAAGGAGTGCATTTTGCGAATTTTTGGAGCAGTTTCTACAGCAGGAGGGACTTGTTCCTCGGAGATGGACTTTATCTTAATAACGTTGGAGCTTCGCGTTTAGGAAGACTATTTCATTATACTATTTCTTCTTTTCAGGCTGCCGTAACTCGAACGGTCCCAGCGTAATTTCCTTAAAATTCCCTTGCGCGTGCGAAGGTATCGCAAATACAAACAATTTGAAGGTTCTATCCTTAAATGTTCGTAGCCTACAAAATAAAATAAACAATTTTTTTTCTTTAATTGCTTGTTACTGAAGACTATGATTTAATTGCGATAAATGAATCGTGGCTTAGCACTGAAATGACTTTGTAGGGGAGTATCAAATTAGAGGTTATAGACTTTTTGTTAAAAACAGAATAGGTAGGCGAGGAGGCGGTGTTATGTTGTATATCAAAGATAATATTGCGAACGTTATAGA
Source organism: Bathynomus jamesi (assembly GCA_023014485.1). Classification (NCBI taxonomy): domain Eukaryota; kingdom Metazoa; phylum Arthropoda; class Malacostraca; order Isopoda; family Cirolanidae; genus Bathynomus; species Bathynomus jamesi. The sequence continues at coordinate 47,867 of JAJOZX010010992.1, forward strand.
AGTAAAGCACACAATTCCAGAACCGATAGATTCGACTACAGCAGAACTTAAATTGAACGATTTCAAATTTGTTGTTGCCGTTATATATAGGCCCCCTAATCAAACAGCTGATACGGACGAAGCGTAATATCGTGAACTTAAGAGAATAATAGGTAGTGAGCAGGCCTTAGTTATGGGTGACTTTAATTGCGCCAACGTGGATTTACAATACAATGCAGGGAGACGCGGAAGGTAATCGTTTAGTTAATTTTCTCGAGGATAGCTATCTTATTCAAAAGGTTGGGGAACCCACGAGGTTGGACAGCATTTTAGATTTAGTAATAACTACGGACGATAGGCTAATCACTGATCTTCAAGTAATAGAACCGTTAAGCAATAGCGATCACAATATGGTAGAGTTTGTCCTCTCAGTATGTCACTCGAAACCAGCTAACTCGACTAAAATTCCTAACTTCCAGCATACAGACTTTTGTAAATTTAGAAATGAATTGTCACACGTCACTTGAGGAAACGTAATGGGGATCTCCAATGCAAAACTAATGTGGGAATCGTCTGAAACAGTATTTAGGACGATAAATGAGGGATGTGTACCGTACAAGATTAAGCGTGCGAAGGTAAATAACAAGCCCTTGTGGTTTACTTCTAGAGTAGGGGATATTATAAGGAGTGGAAATAGGGCTTATAAGTGCGATAAAGACAATTTGTGGTTACGAAACAACTACATATCTCTAAGGCGTGAAGCGAAAAGCGTAATAAAAAAGTCCAAGCGTGATTGAAATCTCCATAGCTCCTAACGGCAAAGAAAACCCCAAGCGATTCTTTCAATACGTCAATAATAGGAATCCAGTAAAGAGTGTCTTGGGGCCGTTGCAAAATTCTGACGGAGAGCTAGTTTCTGAAAACAAGCAAATGGTTACCCTGTTAAACGAATTTTTTACGTCAGTTTTTACAATAGAAGATGTAACGAATATTCCTCCGGTCATAGACATAATACCTTTTGACAATGGTAATACAGGGTGTCTCAAAAGTCACTAGCTATTTCGGTGACATTAGATGTTTTTTTAAAAAATGCTATGCTGGCATAAAGATATGTACTTCTGGTGCAAATTTGTGTATTTAAAAAAAGTTAATTGGTTTATTTCGAATTTTGTGTAATTTATAAATTTATCTTGACATGCTTGAACAATTCCTCGAACCTCAACTTCTTACAGATGGCATTTTGACACAGTAGTTTTTCAGCAGGATGGAGCACCGTGCTATTATGCAATAATTGTACGTGATTATCTTGACAGACGCTTCCCCGGTCGCTGGATTGGTCGTGGAGGAACACAACCATGGGCAGCACGTTCACCCGATTTAACACCATTAGATTTTTTCGCCTGGGGTTTCATTAAGTCTAAGGTGTACACTGGTAGAAGAATTAGTGATGTAGCCGAACTTCGAAATCGTATTACCGATGCAGTTCAGAAAATAACACCTCAAATGCTGGAAAGTGTGTTCCGGGAAACAACTTATCGCTTTGAGCTCTGTAGAGACACTGATGGTCGCCATGTGGAGACAGATAAATAAATAGCACTAATTCTTTGTGGCACTTACTTTGAAATAAATATATTTTTCATGTCTTAAACCAGTTTTTCGTAATTCCCATTATTTTTCAAAATAGATAGTGACTTTTGAGACACCCTGTACTTTAGATAATATTGTGGTTAGTGAAAGGGAGGTAATGCGCTATATTGCTAAAATGATAATGCGAAAATCACCGGGGCCGAATTCCATATATACCATACAACTAAAAGAATTAAAAGAAAGCATTGTTGTGCCGCTAACAAAGATTTTTAATGCGTCTATTTCTGAGGGGTGCGTACCAGATAATTTCAAATGTAACACCTATTTTTAAGAAAGGCGATAAAGGTGCGGCGGGGAATTATAGACCAATCAGTTTAACGTCTGTTGTAGGTAAGCTACTGGAATCAATAATTAGGGATCGTATAGTTGAACACTTAGAATTGCATAACTTGATTAGAAATTCGCAGCACGGTTTTAAGCGAAACAAATCTTGCTTAGCTAATCTTTTAGAATTTTTTCAAAGCGTGGTTGAAGTTTACGATAGTTATCGGGTGGTAGATGTAGTGTATTTAGATTTTCAAAAAGCGCTTGACACCGTACGCACAAAAGACTCATTGCATTGAAAAAACTAAGGCTCATGGAATCAGGGGTGTAGTAATAAATTGGATAGAAGAGTGGTTGCGAGGTAGGAAACAGAGGGTGGTCGTTGATGGAGCGGAGTCGTCTTGGGCTAATATAGCGAGCGGCGTTCCTCAGGGTTCTGTATTGGACCCCTTGCTTTTTCTTATATATATTAACGATGTAGATGTCGTTCTAGTCAGTACAGTTTAAAAGTTTGCGGATGACACGAAGTTGGGTGGTAGGGCAATTAATGATGAAGATGGAGGTAAAATCCAGGAAGATCTGAACAAAATCGTTGATTGGTCAGTCACATGGCAAATGAGATTTAACGTCGATAAGTGCAAAATTTTACATATAGGTTCGCGTAACGGTAATTTTTGCGTATGGTATGTCAGGGAAGGAGTTGGCAAGCGTAGAACAGGGAAAAAGATTTAGGAGTTATCGTCATTGTTGATTTAAAAGTGGCGAAACAAAGTACAGCAGCGGTCAATAAGGCGAACAAGGTGCTAGGTTTTATAGCTAGGAATTTTTAGTACAAATCGCGCGATATTATTGTTCCTCTATAAATCATTAGTTAGACCCCCATTTGGAGTACGCGATCCAGTTTTGGAATCCGCATATGCGCAAAGATATAGATAAAATCGAGAGTTCAAACACGAGCAACTAAGATGATTCCGTCGCTTAGGTCGAAGTTAGTAGTATAGCCACGTTTGGCCAGAGGAATTTGGGGTGCTTTGAAACTTGCCCATGGAGGGGCCCCCTGAAGGCCTTCTCCGTTATAAAGGCCCCCCTTCCTTAAGTTCCTAACCCATTTATGGGGCCTCACAGGTCTTAATTAAGGGCACTTGCCCCTTGGGCTCCCTGAACGGCTTCGCCTCCGTTATAAGGGGCCCCTTCCTTAAGTTCAAAACCCATTTATGGGGCCTCACAGGTCTTAATGAAGAGCACTTGCCTGTTGAGGGGCGCCCCTCTTCCTTGAGAGAAAAAAATTCATTCTTACCTTCTTTCACGAGAAAGAAAATCCTCCTGTGGGGTCCTTTCATGGTCTTTCATGACGCAAAGACAAACAAAATCAGACAAAAGCAAGCAAAAACATACAAACATTCGAATACTTTTTACGCAGCGTCCCGGCACGTTCCGCCGTGTTCGTGAACCCGTTAGTTTTATCTTTCTGGAAGTGTTCGCGCAGAAGATCCATTGGTTCTTTTGCATTATCCTCCCAACACTAATTTCTTTATATAATGTTGGTTTGGTTTTGGTTATGATACTTTATTTTCCTTCCATTATAAAAAAATTAGTTTTGGGATTAGGTTAGGTTAGGTTTTGTTAGGTTAAAAACAGCCCGCCGCAGGCGTTAGCCGTAGTTAGCCGGCTTCAAAAAAAATTAGTGTTGAGAGGATAATGCAAAAGTACCGATCCATTTCTGGAGCACCAGGCTTCTGCTGATATATATGTGTATATATACAGGGCGTCCCAAAAAAATGTATACACACTTTAAATACTTATAAAGGCAGTGTTTATTAAAATACATTTCATTTTCAAAATGTAATAGAATCTACAGACATTATTTAATTGTTTTGTCAACGCCTGTTTTCAAACTGACGTCCGTTCTGGTCCAGGCACTGCTGATAACGCGAAGCAATGGAATCGCAAACATCACGAAACATTTCGTTTGGTATTTGTGTGCATTCTCGTTCAATGGCTGCTCTCAATTCAGCGACTGTTGCAGGTTTTATAGCGTAGACTTTGTCTTTTAAGTATCCCCATAAAAAAAGTCTAGTGGTGTGAGGTCTGGTGAACGCGGAGGGTATTCTACGAAACCCCTTCGTCCAATCCACATCCACATCGTGCCAAGTACCACTCGCAATACTCCACTCTTCGGTCCGGATCATCTTCATTAATAGCATGGACTAATCTTGGAATGTAACTTTTCCATTGACAGCGCTTCAAAATGCGTTGGACAGACGATTCTGAAATTCCTACCTCACGACTCGCTTGCCGCACAGATTTTCTTGGACTTTGGTGATACGTTTCCAGTACTCTTTCTTGCTTTGTGGGGCTTGTCGATGTCCGTGGTCTTCCGGAACGCTTCTTGTGGACATTCTGAACAGTTCCATCGGCTTCAAACTTATCTCTAATTCGAGTGATGGTAAGTCGCGTTGGTGGATCTGTTTGAAACTCCCTCCTAAACTGTCTTTGCACTTCAACTGCGTTTTCACACTTCCAGTAGCATTTTAGAATGAATTTCCTTTGTTCAAAGCTTAGTCTGACTGCCATTATTAATTCTAATGGGTTTAACTTGGAAAGAAAGAAACATCAATTGAGCTATCAGCTGTTAAAGTGTGTATACATTTTTTTGGGACGCCCTGTATATATATATATACTAATAAATGTAACCAACATATATATTTCGTGTATAAGAACTGTAGTATAGTGCAAGTAGCAAAGACTTCTTTAACGCCATCCCTAATCATCGTTTCGATTTAACATAATAACGATACCATACAAAATAAAACTAGAATAAATACAGCTAACTCATAAACAAATTTTGCATTGTTCTAACTTTTGTATTACGAAATAGATCCAGAAACCATTAAATAAATTAATTTTAATTTCATTTATCTAATGTAAGGGGAGTCTAATATATTTCAATCCATTCGTATAGTAGCGTGGTAACAATCATCATAAACAGGAAATATTATTATAGTTGATTATATATATATATACAGTATATATATATATATATATATATATATATATATATATATATATATATATATATATATAATTAAATTAAAAACAATAACTGGTAACTCATCTAAATTAATAAATAAATATATAGTGCTCTCACGACCCTTTATATGACAGCTGCTTGGCCTCTGGACGCTCATAATGCGACGGGCTCCGGTGGAATAAAGAACTCTCTCTCCTTCTTAGGTTAAGGCTTAGGTTAGGTTTCCCTTTGGGGGTGAGGACATCCCAACTTCTCCCCCAAAGACCCACTTCTCCCCCAAAGACCTCCTCCTTCCCCTTTCTCTCCCTCTCTTAGGTTAAGGCTACTCATTTGGGGGAGGTCATCCTCCTTTCTCCCCCCGAAGCTCCCTTCCCTCCCCTCCATTGCATAACCCCCTTTGCAACATTGATTAACACTGCAACATTGCATTGCAACATTCCTGCACTCGTCCATTTTTCGCCCGGATCCTACGTAAAGCTGTAGGTCCCCTCCGTCCCCTCCGTTAAACAACCCCAATAAAAAAAAATATAAAAAAATAATATATATATATATATATAAAACTTCTTACTTAGGTTATTATTGAATGTTTCACCAACAGTGACCTTTAAGGCGTAACCATAATTTCTTTGGGCATTTTACTGTGTTTTGTTCGAATCTGCAATCTGTATCTGGCGCAAATGCTTATTAAGAAAGTTATAAATAGTAGAAAAATTATAGGTTCCGTATGACGATATACCTACATTGGCCAATCAGAGCACAGCATGCATAAACGTCATTGTCACGTGATACTTCTGTGCAGGTCTGACGGCTGAAATTTGAATTCAACAGTCGCTTTAGGATGTTTGTTTGTGGTGGAAGCTCTTAGTCCGAGTGGGACGTCATCTAGGCCTAGGTTAGGTTAGGGGTATTACTTACCTTTCTGGGTCCCGAATTCATTATGGGGTACTCATGCCCGGTTAGGTTAATTAAATGCCCGGTTAGGTTAATTGAATGCCAGGTTAGGTCAACTTTATGCCCTTCACAATGGTTAAGTCAAGTTGTTATTTTCGTTAGTTTTAACGAAAATATCACGACTTAACTTAACCAATTGTGAGAGGCATACAGTTGACCTAGCCCGTTTGGTTTTTGTTAATATCCAAAATACGTTTTTATAATGTATTTTGGTGTGTTTGGTTTATGTATGACCTTCATTTTTAACGAAAATGAACCAAAACATAGGAAAAATTTAATGTTTCATAACTTTGTTTCGGTTCATTTGCGCAAGATATGAAGGCCATATTTGAACAGAACACCAAAATACATTAGAAAAATGTATTTTGGATATTAATTTCAGTGTTGGTGAAACATTAAAAAATTACCCTTACTTCATTTCTACATATCTGTCTAGGTAAGCATTCACCACATCGATGTTAGTATGTAATATACCTAAAACAACCAAATGTACCGAAAGGTTGTCTGATGCATGAGCGCGCAAACATGATTACTCTTTAATGAACACCAAAGTAGCTCGTACAACGTGTACAGGTCTGCAAATATTAATCAACAACGATATTGCCATTACGAGTAAATTACATTAAAACAATCAGTGTATTAAATGAAATTTTTCACTTAAAACATATTATTAACTATCATCCAATAACTTCATTTCATATACAGGGTGTCTCAAAAGTCACTATCTATTTTGAAAAATAATGGGAATTACGAAAAACTGGTTTAAGACATGAAAAATATATTTATTTCAAAGTAAGTGCCACAAAGAATTAGTGCTATTTATTTATCTGTCTCCACATGGCGAGTGGTGACCATCAGTGTCTCTACAGAGCTCAAAGCGATAAGTTGTTTCCCGGAACACACTTTCCAGCATTTGAGGTGTTATTTTCTGAACTGCATCGGTAATACGATTTCGAAGTTCGGCTACATCACTAATTCTTCTACCAGTGTACACCTTAGACTTAATGAAACCCCAGGCGAAAAAATCTAATGGTGTTAAATCGGGTGAACGTGCTGCCCATGGTTGTGTTCCTCCACGACCAATCCAGCGACCGGGGAAGCGTCTGTCAAGATAATCACGTACAATTATTGCATAATGGCACGGTGCTCCATCCTGCTGAAAAACTACTGTGTCAAGAATACCATCTGTAAGAAGTTGAGGTTCGAGGAATTGTTCAAGCATATCAAGATAATAAACCAATTAACTTTTTTTAAATACACAAATTTGCACCAGAAGTACATATCTTTATGCCAGCATAGCATTTTAAAAAAAAACATCTATGTCACCGAAATAGATAGTGACTTTTGAGACACCCTGTATCTACCTGACCATCGCTAAACAGTTAGATAGGTAAGCACCCAGACGTTATAGCTATTTATCGTATGATAATAAGTTAATCATTGTTTCGAATTTAATCATTAATTAATCAAAATATATTTTTAGAAAATGATGGAAATGATTAATTTTCCTCATAATTTCAGTATCATTCTACCTTAAATTTTGTAATGTATCATTTGAATTTGGTACCTTTTTGCATGTATAAATTGTCTAATCCGCCCAGGCCTGATTTCTTGAACTATAAAACAAACTAAATGTTTGAGTTAAATGTTTTCTTCGGTCTTATCGCACGCAACAGAAACAATAAAGCTCTTTCTTACTCTTTTCAGAAGCATTTAATTTTTATTCATATTTAATCAATTAATCATTGATTAATTAGAAAATCTCATTTTTCACCACTTTTTCCTAAAAATTATTAATTTTCCATGCCTTACTATAGATACAAACAAATTGGAATGCTGATTCCTTAAAAATTCAGATTTCAGAAATGAAAAATCTAATCATGTAGGTCTGCGAGTTCAGAATTCTGTGAACCCACATTTTATATATATATATATATATATATGCAAAGGTGGGCACCCGGGCCTCAAAAAGGACCGACGGTCCCGGTCCCGGTCACGGTCCTTTCTGAAGATAGGACCTAGGAACGACTCGGTCCTCGGTCCTTATATACAGTATAATATAAGTGAAAAATTTGATTAAAATGAAAAATGAAATTAAAGACACCGGAAATCTTTAATTTTATTAAAGTAAATTATAATTAATACAATACATAAATGATGAAAAAAAGTTATTAAGTTAAATGCTTGAGTTTCCCTTCAAGAAGACTAGCATTTCAAAATGGCTGTCACTGAGCCCTGACCTTTTCGGCTTGAAGACGTCCTTCCCCAAAGAGAAGAGCCTCTCCACGGCGGCACTGGATGGGATAGGCGTGTTAAACTTGATGAACAGAGCAAGCACTTGTACTCCAGGTTCTGCTCACCCTTGGGGCCCAGGTATTCAAAGTATTTGTCCAGGTACGGCCAGGGATTGCCGGGTTCAGTTCTTCCGCTAGGAGCTCCAGTTGCTTGACTTGAAGTTGAAGCACTAACATCAGTAGATTCTTCGTCTCCTCCAGGTGTTGAAACAAGTTTCATTTCAGTCTCAGTCTCTTTCTGAGTCTTCTGGAGGAAACGATCCATCTTCTTTAGAACTTCAAATAATCACTAAAATCACTAAAAAAGACCGTCCGGAATTGCTTAAAAATGGACCGTCGCTCCTCATTTCGGTCCTCACAGAAAAGGACCGACTTTCCCGCTCACGGTCCTTAAAAAGGACCGAGTTCCTGGAGTTCGGTCCTTTTGGAACTCGGTCCTGCCCACCTTTGTATATATGCTGCAAACCCACAAGGAAAAAGAAACATATTGATATTAATATAGCCCGCATTGAAGTGAAGAACGCCTTCAGAGACTCCGAAGTAAGAAAAAATATTTTTTTTCCACCGTTCCTCATGCGTGGAGAAGTACACTTTTGGACGATATTTACAACAACTTACGTAGAAGATGCAGAACTCAGAATAGGAAATTAAACAATAGACTGGAGGATTTAATTCGTAATAGTTACTGGACTAAAAAAAGTGATTTTAGTAATATTGTTAACTTGTCGTCCGAAGAGCTAGACTTCAATACGAAATGTGCGTTAGGCTTTGGGTTAGGTTTCTGTTAGGTTTCTGATTGCTAAGTCTTTTATTAATTTTGAAAAACATAGTAATATTTCCGAAAGTGAGGTGACTTTAGCCAAAGGTTGTGTGTATAGTGCTTTTAATACGAGGTTTGAATCGAATTATCCTTTGAGGTTTGAAAAAGCCCTAAAAACACTGAAAAATAATGATTCATTACATATTACTAAAGCGGACAAATCCAATTCGATCGTCATCATGGACAAAAACAGTTATGTTGAAAAGATGAATACATTATTGAGTGATCGTGACACGTACAAACCTCTAAATAGAGACCCATTGGAGGATGTTAATAAAATGTTTAACAGAAAATTAAGAGAAATTTAAAAAAATAACTATAATGGGCTTCCACAGCAGTTTCTTAGTATCATTCCGTCACTACCATATCTGTACGGCTTAATTAAAACACACAAAGTTAATAATCCCATGAGGCCTATTGTTAGCTCGGTGGGCTCCGTAACCTATAAGCTATCAAAATGGTTAGTTAGTTTATTAACGCCGTTAGTTGGCTCTATTTCTGAGTCACATATTGTAAATAGCATGGATCTTATTGACAAACTGAAGTTCCCTAATGACCCTAATTTCAAATTGGTAAGCTTCGATGTATGCTCGCTATTCACAAAAGTCCTTGTTGATGACCTACTTGATTTTTTAAAAGATAAGATCTCTGAATATTCTTTCCCTGTTCAACACAACACTCTTATTGAGTTAATTAAGCTTTGTGTCAAAGATTGTAAATTTCAGTTTGAAAATAAGTTTTATGCTATGTCGTTTGGATTGGCTATGGGAAATCCCCTTTCACCTGTACTAGCTAATTTATATATGGAATTTTTTGAAAGTAGAATTTTGCCTACGATTGTTAATTTTAACCTGGTTTGGTACAGGTATATAGATGATATTTTATGCCTTTGGCCTAATAATTTGAATGTTGACTTATTTCTTGGTAGGCTCAACAATTTAGTCCCATCTATTAAGTTTACAGTTGAAAAAGAAAATGATGGAAGCCTATCTTTTCTTGATCTAAAAATTTGGAGATGCTCTAATCCAGTGGTCGGGGAACAGGGGTAAATTACCCAAATGGGGTAAATTTAAAACTTTTGGGGGTAATGCGTGCGGTATGAGAGACACTTTGTGCTGATATTTTTTTCGTATATTTTTATTTTATTTTGTTACATAAATGTGGCGTTATTCTAAATTTTAGAATATTACGAATTTACGTCCTGATTACGTCCTCAAATATATTTTGGGGTAATACCCAAAAAAGTTCGCCCACCACTGCTCTAATCAGTTCAAATATGAAGTCTACCGTAAGCCTACTAATAATAACTCTTATGTGCATTTTTATTCTGACCATCATCCTTCGATTAAATCCTCTATTTTATCTGCTATGTTTCTTCGAGCATTGAGAGTTGTCAGTCCTGAATTTTTAGATTCCGAGTTATGCAATATCATGAATATTGGTACTAAATTATGTTATCCTATTTCATTTTTAGATAACTGTCTTAAGAAAGCCAAGAATAGGTATTATAATAATGTAATTGTAAAGGAATTTCAGCGTAAAAATATCCTTAGCCTACCTTACCATGTTAATTTTCAGTACCTTCCAACTGTACTTAAAGCAATTGGCATTAATGTAATCTTTAAGTATAATAATACTGTTAAATCACGCCTAATAAAGAATAGCCCTGATAGGTAATGTTGTTGGTTGTGTGTATTCGATCGGATGTACACAATGTAACTCAGTATATATAGGCCAAACCGGTAAAACGTTAGATATTAGGGTAAAACAGCATAAATATGCTTGTAGAACAGCTAATAATTCCAATGCTTTATTTAACCATATGTATAGATGTAACCATAGCATCAAGTGGGATAGTTCTAAAGCGTTTGTTAAAAACAGAGATATAATAGAAAGAAATATTCTAGAATGTGCATTTATTCATTTTAAAAACAATTTCAATAACAGTGCGGAGACGTATAAAATTGACGATATCATGTTAAAATTTCTTTTGCCTCTCATTAACCCTTGTTAAGTATGTGCTAATTGTTTTGTTTTTCCTGTACGTTGTATATATTTATGGGCATCTCGCCTTTTATCTTCATTCCCTGACGAGGTGTAGCTTTGAATACACGAAAGGCCTTGGAATCGTTTTTCTTTTTCCTTGTGGGTTTGCAGCATTCATTCATTTCACGTGTTTTATTGTGAAATTCATCCCATATATATATACAGGGTGTCCCGTAAGTCTGGACCCATAGGGAAAAATAATAAAATTACAAAATAGTCCAAAAATTTATTACATAATCTGTTCAAAGTGTCCGCCGTTGTGTCGCACACATAGTTGAAGACGCAATCTCCACTGCGACAGCACTTTCTGAATCACAGTCGCAGAAATTTCTTGACACGCCTCCACAATGCGTGCTTTAAGGTGGAAAATGTTCTGAAGTTTGACCTCGTACACTTTGGCTTTCAAGTGGCCCCACAAATAAAACTCCAGCGGAGTAAGATCATAATAAAAAAATAATAAAAATAATAATAAAAATAATAAAAAAATATATTATAAATAAATTTTTGGACTATTTTGTAATTTTATTATTTTTCCCTATGGGTCCAGACTTACGGGACACCCTGTATATATATATATATATATATATATGAAATTAGATCTGAAGGTGTTTAACTTTAATTGGCAGCTCTTTATCTTTCACATAACATAAGTATTACTTGATGTTAAATTTCTGGTTATGGAGGAACGAACACTATAAATTTATCTTTCCACGTCTTTGTCTCTCATCTTGTACTTTTCCTTCAAGCTGGAAGTTCGCGTTCATTCAGCCTGTCTCAAAGAAGGAGACCGCTCTCAACCCTCCATCGAATGACCAAATGCTTTGGTTTCTTGCCCTTCCAAATTTTTAATCTATCCTTAATAGGAAGATTCTTAAACACCTCTCTTCACACAATCTTCTTCCACATCGTCAGTATGGATTCCACAAAGGACGCACTACGACTAAGCTTCTTGCATATCTCTCTGACTGTGGGTCATCCTCCTTTCGGGGTCTCGGCGAAACTTTCGCCATTGTATTAGACATATCAAAAGCTATCGAAAGATTCTACCACAAATCTTTAATTGTACAAAGCCGCATCTACTTACAAGGTTTCTCCTCAAAAATGACAGCAGCTACCCTTAGTGAAAACATACATTACAGATGATGTAACAAGTGAGCGCCTAATCATACTTGTACTGAATCATGTCAGCTACACATTCAGCTGTAGACCATCGACCAAACATTCCTTTTATACAAGTACCCCAAAAGATACCTTATTGCTTATAAATCTTGGAGTTCTTAATAATTGGCAATGAAGATCTTTAAATGATCAACCTCTTTTTTCCAGCTCAAATACGCACGAGACTACTAAACGAACGCTCACTACAGGTAATTGGAGCGGGAGGGGGGCATCACTATAATTAACTCTGCTTATGTGATCGCAGAGGAGATAAGAGATTACTAGCAAGGTATCAGTGTTTGCATGTATGTAACTACATCACGTAGGGTCAACTGTTCAAGGTACCCGTGACGAGTACAAAGTTGGTACTGAAGAGGTTACACTCTTTATTTCTACTGTGAACGTCCTTCCTTTTGCATCCTTGAGAAGCAACCCTTTACACTGGACATACATTTTGCAGTCTTCATGGTTAAATCTGTCAGTTATGGGCATTATAATGAGATCGAGAGCTTCATAATCTAACTTTCTGTAAAGATCTTCAGGTGCTTGGTGGTCTTCCGATGGAACACAACCCTCTTCTAGCCTAGCTGGAACTCTTCTAAATCGAGGAAGTGAAGGCATATCTACTGCCAGGAAGTACCTAGTGACAGTACTTTCTTCCAGAAAAGGTTAGACCCTTCATCATTACGCATATCTCAAAATGTTTTAACAGTCATACCAGCATTAGTCTATATATATATATATATATATATATATAATTTAGGGTGATGCACAAATCATGACCATCGTGGATTTTTAGGGATACCCCCTCATTTGTTCCAATTTGTCACAAAAACACCCTGTGAGAAATTCCAGGTCAAAGAAATAACATCCAGAGGTCGCGCCCGCCAATTGAAAATTTGAAAATTACAAAAAATTAGAGTGAAATCAAATTTTTTGAATTTCTTATTTTTGTTGCAGGTTTGTTGCAGGTTGCAGGTTTTGTGCAGGTTTGCTGCAGGCAGAATGGTAGGTGATGCGTACATGAGCAAACAGCAAACAGCGTTCAAGGAAATCGGTATCGCAGTGTGCTTGTGGCAGTGTTTGGGAGAGGTGCTATATCAGTGAGTCTCTCCGCCTCAATTTCTCTTCTATTTCCTGTATCTTAATTGTGATGAAAATGAGATCAAGAAGCTCAACAGATATCTGGCTGATCGGCCAACAAATAGATAAATTGAATCAAAGTAAGCTTCCATCAAAGAAAGAAGTAATTTCCTTATTCATGAATTATAAACATGTCAAGAATGAAACCGTCAGAGAAGCATTAACTTCAACCGTTAATGATGTATTGGAAGTGTGGCAGAGAGCAGGAATACCAACAACCCAGAAATGTAATGTTGTGAAGAAATTAAATAAACTGTATGATGAGTGGCAAGGGCTGAAGAAGAGCAAAGGAAAAAAATTGAAGTTTTCAATAGAGAAAGAGAATACATGGAAATAAAAATTGGATGGACTCTTTGATATTGCGCATGCAAATGCTAACGAGTTAATAACTATCGAAGAAGATAGAGAGTTTCTACGGCTACAAAGGGAAGGTCGAAAGGGTAAAATGATGGCAGTTGATAAGGATGAAGAAAAACGTCGAAAGGAAGCTGCGAAGAGACATGAAAAAATGGATAAGAAAAGGTTACGTGAATCAAGTGCATTTGATGAAACAGTTGTTCTTGCAAGCAGCAGCAGTTCCTGCAGTGATTTACCTGCATCTACGGAAGAAGAAGTAGATCTGGAACAGCCCTCAACATCCAAAAGAGGCCTTCCAAGAAAAAATTCAAGATTATGAATGAAAATCTGCTTTCCTCATTGGATGTTGCTAAGATCAGCGACCGATCAGCCTCTTTAATATAATTATTCCAACGATCGCAAATGTTGGAAAAGATCCAGAGAATTACAATGTTAGCTTAGCTACTCATCGATTCACAGGGCAAGACAGAAATCAAGAAAGAAGTTCAGTGAAAACTTGATAGAAGAATTTCAAGCTGACAAACCTTTGATTGTTCATTGGGATGGCAAACTCCTCGAAGACATTACTGGGAATGAGGTTGTTGGTCGGTTGCCAGTCCTAATCTCTGGCAGTGGAGAAGATCAACTGCTTGGAGTGCCAAAATAGATCATGGCACAGGAAAGGATACTGCAAATGCAGTACATCAGGCGATCATTGATTGGAATCTAATAGATAAGGTAAAAGGCATGTGTTTTCGATACAACTGCATCGAACACAGGTCGTAAAAACGGAGCTTGTGTCCTAATTGAACAGAAAATGGAGAAAGATTTGTTGTGGTGTCCTTGTCGACACCATATCCTTGAAATCATGTTGGAAGCAGTGGTATCCCCTGCATTACAGACTTCATCAGGCCCTGACATTCAGTTATTCAAAAGATTCAAAACAAACTGGAATAAGATTAATCTAACTTCATACGATAAATTAGAAAATTATCCACAAAAGGAAAAAGAGGAAATCATCAACTTTGCAGCAAGAAAAATCAATGAAGATCAACCTCGCGACGATTACAGAGAGTTATTGGAACTGACAATCATCTTGCTTGGCGGTACTCCAATGACTGGAATAAAATTCAGGAAGCCTGGGGCTTATCATAGAGCCCGTTGGATAGCGAAAGTCATTTATTCGATGAAAATCTTTATGTTCAAAAGTCAGTTCAAAATAACAGCAATAGAAGAAAGAAATCTAAAAGAAATTTGTTGGTTTTCTGTTTCAATTTATATTAAGCATTGGTTTTCAGCACCCTGCGCAGCAATTGCTCCAGAAATGATCTGAGTCTTCTCAAGAATCTTCACAGCTACGAAAGCACAAATGAACAACTAGCAAATGCTGCTTTAGAAAAATTCAAGAATCATTTGTGGTATCTCTCAGAAGAGTTGATCGCATTGGCTTTCTTTGATGATAAAATCAGCTTTGACACCAAAAGAAAAATGAAGGAGGCTCTTACTTACAAATCTTCAGAGCCAGATCCTCCAAAGAAGACACAAATAGACATCAAAACTATTGACAATAAGCAGCTTGAAGATTTTGTAACTGCTAACACAAAGTCCTTCTTCAGTATACTCGGATTGTCTTCAATGTTCTTGAGCAAACCAGTAGAAGATTGGCTTCTCGATGAGAGTTATTGGGTTGCAAAGAACGTAGTGAATCACATGAAAGTTGTTAATGATATTGCTGAAAGAGGAGTGAAATTGATTGAAGATTATAACAAATTAATTACCAATGATGAACAACAGAAGCAATATCTACTGCAAGTTGTATCAAATTATCGGAAGAAGCTTCTGGACAAAACTAAGAAAACTCTCGTATCTTTGACGCAACAGTAAAATTTACGAGTATATCCATTCTATGTATCTATTGTAAATATCTATTGTATTGTATCTGTTTTATGAACAAATGGAAAAGAGGAAGGTGGTATGATAGGCCTCCTGGGGAACTTCCACTCAAAAAAGAAGTAACGTGACGCTTGCTGTACCTCCTGGGTGTCATGGAAATCAGCAAATTTTCAAATGGCGGGCGCGACCTCCAAATATTCGAATTTTGACCCGAAATTTCCCCAGGATCATTTTTCCACCAAATCAAACCAAATGAGAGGGTATCTCAAAAATTTGAAACAAAAAATTTTACTCCCCCACTTTTGCATCACCCTAAATTATATATATATATATATATATATATATATATATATATATATATACACGGTATATATAAAAACAGAGCTGATTTAACTATTCCCTGAACAAATTACGTCGAGTTGTATATTTAACAGATAAATATACAATATAAAAACACAAAAGCGTGTGCAGCAGACACACGTACCTTATCACTCTGGCGATTAAGTTGACAATAAATTTAAATTCTGCAAACATTCTATGAGAAAGATCACTAGTTCAGCCCACATAACCCTAGAACAAATGAAAGTATGTATTTCTTAAAAGGTTGACCAATAAAATAGCGGAACCCAGGAACAAACCCTATGGCTTAGTTGAATATTGGTCAGTCCAAAGTCTAACTAGTCTGACTGCCTTTGAAGATCTTGTTATAGATGACCGTCCTCTGTTCACAGTAGCTTAATAGTGAATTACTTCCAGGGTTCATTTCAGCATAGCACCTAGTAATTCATTTACACACAACTAAAACACAAATCTCTCTCTCTCTCCACACACACACACACACACACACACATATATATATATATATATTATTTATTATTATTAAATTATTATTTTTAATGGCGGCTCGTGGTAATTTTACTTACGCATGCAGTCACATGCATTACAGTGTAGTACATATTAGATAAGCTGTATTTTGTCTTTTATGGTATTCTTATGAGTTATGTAGTAACCGAGGATAGAACCAATATTATATTAATAATATTAATAATAATTTTAACTTTATTTTTTTAACTTAAATAATAATTTTAAATTCATTGAGTATATTATTTACGCATGCAGTGCATGCCTTGCATTCATTAAGAAGCCGCCCAATAAAAAATAACAAATTAATTTATTTATTATATATATATATATATATATATATATATATATATATATATATATATATAGGGGTTCCAAAAAACCTTAGCCCCCCCCATTTGCAACTTACATGTTTACTTATATCGAAATAGTTTTTAGTGATTATAAAAATATGTAAAATTCTTTATTTATTGCAGGTATTAAAATTACTCTAGCTGATAAAGTGATAATATAATGGCTTCTCAGTTAATTGGTGATTCGGAGAGGCAACGTGTGATAGATCGCATACGAGCAATAACATTTCGGGAAGCTCGTGATGCTGGAGCTACCTTTATAACGTTCATGGATTGCTAAAAAGTTGCGAAGAAGTGAGGACTTCGTCAAAAGAAATTGGAATAAAACTTTGGATGAATGTGAAATGGATACAACCAAATCTGGGCGCCCAAATTTGCCACTCTCTCAGCCTCTCAGGAAACAAAGACATCATTGAAAGCGGTACGCGTAAGCGGAAAAACAGCTGTGCTAAACTTTTTAGAGAGATCGAAGTGTTGAGAGGAAAGATCGTTAGTGGTGAGATCATTCGACTGTACCGTCATAGGCAAGGTTTAAAGCCTTGGCATGAACTTCCAAAGCCAAGAAAAACTCAACTTAACATCGATGACAGAATGTGGTTTGGCCATTATCTTGAAGATTGGGATGTGGATGATTTCATGCATTTAGTTGTCTCCGATGAATTTTTTGTTTACGTAACACGTCGGCCTAACTACCAAAATGATCGAGTGTGGGCCACAACACCAGATGAAATCGATGACCATGAACATTATCGCGAATTATTAAAAAGTCCAGACTGTGTTGGTGTGTTTGTTTTGTTCACTGCAAAGAAGCTCATGTGGGTGCTGAAGCCAAATGGTCAGAATTGGGATGGACAGTATTTTCGTGATATTATTCTATCCCAGCATGTCATTCCTTTTCTAAGAAACCCAAACAATGTTATGGATGTCGATCAGGTCACACTTCTGCACGATAAGACTCCCTGCTTTAAGGCATTAGCCACTCAACAGTTGTTGCGGAGCCATGAGATCGATTTCTTTGGAAATGAAGAATAGCCAGGAACTTCTCCTGACCTGAACGTCTGTGAACACATTGGATCAGTTATAAAGGACAAGGTTGAATGTCTCTTGTTTCAAGAACCCGCAGCAAATCGATTTTCGAAGGATACAATGACGCAACACATTGAAACTGTTTTAGCAAATTTGCGTAACGATCAAGATCTATTCACGTCACTTTTGGCAAGCTACCCAAAGCTAATTCAGGCTGTCTTGGAAGCCAATGGCGGGAACACCAAGTTTTAATTGTTTCTCATTAAATGCAGGATTAAATTCTCTTTTGTAAGGTATGTTTAGTTTTACTGTACCTCTAATGGTTTAGGCCATGGGCGGGGGGCTAAGGTTTATTGGAGCCCAGTATATATAATATATATATATATATATATATATATATATATATATAGTGTTGGAGTAGCGGTAGCACTGATGGTTTTGATGAAATGCGGCGTAAGGACTAGGGCCCTACATTTTACCTGAATTCCAGCCGCAGTTCGTTACTCGGTACCTTTTAAGTGAATAAAGGCATTTCTGGCCTTATAGTTACAAGGTAATAATATTACTATAAATAAAGCAATGAAAAAAATTAGATTTGGGCCATTAACAACGACGTGTGGGTGAATCGAAGTCTACCTATGTTATCAAATGGAACGGAGTATATTTAGTTTGATCAGCAACAAGGACCTATTGCGTTCGCATACATGTAGTCGAACTTATTTCATTTACTGTAAATAAATAAATGTGTATTTAACCGTTTTTATTATTTTTACTAGAGTGTGTTCAAAAAGCAGCATGAAATAATCCAGTTCTACTAGCAGCTCTTATTCCAAAGAATTATGAATTGAATCAGTCCAATTTTTCACTCTTTCACCACTACAGAAAATGTAAAGCGATAGTAGTTTCTGTCTCTCGTCTGTTTTATTCACATCTTATTGTTCTACTTCTATACAGTATACACCTTTTTACCCACACACAGCTGCTCAGTAACTGAAAACATCTTAGCTACTGAATTTGTGGTGCACGGTTATATACATTGAAGCTATTTACTAATACTTGCAAAATTACACATACGTATTGAGTTGCTTTTCAAAAACAACGATAGCACCACTACACCTCTGCACAAGTAGCGGCTGCACAGCTGATTTCAGGAAGTAACACGCACAACAATGTATATGTATTAGGGTGGTCCAAAATATTATAGTAAAAAACTATGATGGTCGAATCGTTTCTCCACATGCCTTGTTTTTGTCCACTAGGGTCGACTTGTGTGTGGAATTTGAGCTTGATTGGTGGATATTTAGGGGTTGCCCATACTAAACATTTCGTTTTTGTCTTTTTAGAAGTGATTATGACGTCGTCTAATAGGAGATCTGCGCCTGAAAACTGGCTCCTTGGGAGGCCGAACTCTCAGTTATCGACAGCAAGACTACCCCGTGTACTGGACGTGCTCCGACTGGCCCAGTACAACCACCTGGACGAAGGAAGAACCCTGCCCACGAATTACAAGTTGGCCTGTGAAGCAGTTGTCGCTGTGTGGCAGCGCGCCAGAATTCCTTCCCAACGGATAGATTCGTGTGTCCGGAAACTGTCAAAGCTGTACGAGAAGTATCTAGCCCTCAAGAAGCACCGAACTCGACAACGAGAAAGTGACAGAATGAACGAGGAAGTGTTCAAAGGTGATCTGGAAGAGCTGTTTGATATATCTACAAAGGATGCAATGTCGGTAATCAAGAACGAGGAAGACCGGGAATTCCTTCGGAAGCAAAGAGAAGACGTCTTTTCCTGTAGCATGAGTGGGGCTGACCAAAAGACGCCTGCAAAAGAAGGCAGAAAGAGAGAACGAGAAGAAAAAGAAAGGATGGCAAAAGCGAGATACGAAGGAAGGGAAACCAAATCCAGGATGGGGGCAACAGCAGAACTTTCTTCCACATCATCTTCTCGGGAATCTGAAAGCGAAGACGAATACAGACCTTCTGCGTCAACATCTGCGGCAGCTGCTGCTTCCCCAACGCCAAAGAGACTTAAGAATATCTTCAACTCGCCCGAAGTCGTCGGCGCCTTGGATCGCGTCAATCTTCCAGATCGCGGAGCTGTGTTTGTGGCTGGAGCCGTTGCTGAGGCGCTTGGACATAATCTTTCAGAGCTCACACTCTCCCGAAGTTCAATCAGGCGGTCTAGAAGACAAGGAAGACAGGAAACGGCAGCAGCAGAAGACCAGGAATCTTCTTTGGAGGGACCTCTTCTTTTACACTGGGATGGCAAACTATTGCCAGATATCGACGGATCCAAGGCAAGCGTTGATAGAATTGCTGTCCTTGTCACTGGAAACGGCCACGAGAAGCTTTTGGGAATTCCGAAGATGGACAAAGGTACTGGGGAGTCTCAGGCGAATGCTTGTGTTGAAGCAATTGAGAAATGGAATCTCGGGTCTCAAATCAAAGGACTCGTATTTGATACGACAGCCAGCAACACAGGCTTCACAGAGGAGCCTGCATCAGAATCGAAGAAGCTCTAGGAACCGAACTGGTCTGGATTGCTTGCCGTCACCATGTCATGGAAATCATGCTGTCCGACTTCTTCTCCTGTATCTTCGGTCCATCTGGAGGTCCAGAATCCGGACTCTTCAAGCGATTTCAGAAACAATGGCCATCGATAAATCAAGATGCGTGTGTTGCAGCAACCGACGAACTCTTCCAGGATCCGGTATTGAGCAGATTGCGGAAAGAAATGCTGGATTATTTGCCACATGCACTCGAAGCGCAGCAACCAAGGGATGATTATCAAGAATTCTTGCGCTTATCTCTCTTGTTCCTTGGCGGAGGAAGTGGGAACGAATCATTTCGAGCTCCCGGCCCAACACACCACGCTCGTTGGATGGGGAAAGAAATTTATGTGTTGAAGATATTCCTTTTCCAAGCTCAATTCAAGCTGACACCATGAGAAGCCAGGAACATACTGACTTCGCTCTGTTTGTGAGTCTCGTTTACATCAGACAATGGAACGAAGCGTCCCTTGGAATTCGAGCCCCCTACAACGACATCGAACTTCTGTCTCTGCTCAAGACTTACTCAAATCAGACTGTGGCCAGTAAAGCGTCCGCGGCCTTTTCCAGGCATCTTTGGTTTCTCTCCGAGCACCTGGTTGCCCTAGCCTTTTTCGACGAACGAGTGACTACGGCGACAAAGAAAAGGATGCTCCGGAACCTACAGCGTCCGCGGTTACCCGGCCCTCTTCGACGTCTAGAGATCAAGGATGAAGTGGAAGACATGAAGTTGGAGGACCTTGTGACTAAAAGGACCAGTTCCTTCTTTGATGTTTTGATGGAAGGAGGAAAAGCGAAATCTCAATCCTTTCTGGAGAAACCCCCCGGACAGTGGACGGACGATCCTTTTTTCAACGAACTTTGGGATCGGTCGTCTCGGATGGAAGTAGTAAACGACACGGCAGAACGGGGTATCAGCCTGATCCAAAGATACAACAACACGCTGACGAAGGACGAAGAGCAGAAACAGTTCCTTCTTCGACTGGTGGCAAACCACCGAAAGAAGCTCCCAACTCCATCAAAGGCGGCTCTAATGTCATAGTTTTTCAAGTGCATAACTGTTTTCTGCGTGAGATCCCTGATTTATGGATTCCACATGGGGCGACCCCTAAATACTGTTTCTTGGGGAAAATATTTTGTGTGATTTTCAGTTATGTATAAAGGAATAAAAATACCCTTGTGGAGAAAGGAAATTTGTTCTTTTGTTTTTTTGGACCACCCTAATATATATATATGTATGTGTGTGTGTGTGTGTATGTGCAATAAAATCACAAAACAGCACGTGATCTTTTTAATAAGCAAAGAACCACAGGGAAAAGGAAACACGAAGTCCGAGCGCTTTCGTGATATATTCACACCTTCAGGGACAAGAAAGAAATAGACCGAATTTACCAAGTAAATGAGTTAAATACATAAGCAAAAAAATTCCTCAATAGGCAACTCAATTTAAAAAGCAATAAAACAATCTAAAGATTTTTTTTTTTTCCCCAATAGATAACTTAATCTAAAGGCTACTAAATTATTGAATACATAAAAAATATATAAAAAGGAATTTAGACAATTAACATGTACACAAAAAAATTATAACAGTTATTAGAAATAGTATTTAATTAAAACAGGCAAATAAGTGGCAAGAATCTAAGGAAACAAAAGACATGGTGCAATCGTCAGCATGTGCTCCTTCCAGAATATTCCGTTACCTATTGGGAAAGCGAAGAATTCCCCAATAGGCAACTCAATCTAAAAACAATCTAAAAATTTTTTCCAATAGATAACCTGTTCAAAACTCTATCAAACTATCGAGTACATAAAGACTATATATAAGAAATAATACAATTAAAATGTACACATAAAAATGTTAACAATTATTAAAATAATATTTATTTAATTAAAGCAAACAATTAAGTGGCAAGAATACGGTGAAAATAATACACCACCTTTCTAACAATGTACGAGTCTAATTTATAAAGCCCAGACCTAATATTAAAAACAAAATAAGCATTATTCTTAATCACACTTGATTCAATTATATTTCGGACCTTTTCCAGTTTGTGTACCGTTTTTCATATAATTTATTTTTGATTGGTCATACAACCGCCGTCGATTATAACAACTTTTTAAGAGAGGTAAGTTCTTGATAACCTAACCTAACCTAACCTAACCTTCTGTTTTACTCTATGCTGTGCCTAACAGAAGCAAAGAAACACTAGAAAGTTGCATAAAAGCCAACATTCTGCCTGGATCTACTATTATTAGTGATATGTGGAAATCTTACGATCAAATTGATAAAATCCCACATTATAACTTTCGTCACTACACTATAAATCACAGTGAAAATTTTGTCGATCCAGCGACCGGTGCCCATACTCAGCAGATAGAGAGCACCTGGAACGTCTTTAAACGACAAAACAAGCTGCACAAATGTTAAAATGCATTTCCGAATGGTCCTTGAATAAATAATTTCAATCTAAAAATGTTTACTATGCTGTATGTAATGTACTGTAGAAAACGGTACATAAACTGGAAAACGTCCTATATTTCTACGAACAATAGATTTACTAAAACTTAATTTGGAGGCATTTTTCCAGTCAATGGGATGATTAGTATCTCTTAAGTGAATGAAAATAGCATTAGATTCCTGGCCGGTTCTTATACTGTATTTATGCTGCTTAATATGTAACTCTAGCGTCTTGCCAGTTTGACCAATGTAAAATTTATTACATATCGTGCATGGAATTTTATATACACAACCCTGTTCATTTAAAGGGGAGTTTTTAATCAATGAATTCTTAATTACATCTAAATTTCTGAACGCGATATTTACGTTAAAAGTTCCCAGCAGTTTCGGCAGATCAAGGAAATTTTCTTTAAATGGTAATGCTAAGACGTTTCTTGTGGTATAAGGAGTCTTGTCTTTTACCTCGTAGAAGGTTTTCTTTGCCATTTTTAAAGATTTATCTATGCAGTTCTTTGATGTGGTGAGCCGAATAATAATGTATATAGGAACAATTATTAGTGGGTTTCCTGTAAATATTGTACTTAAATTTTTTTCCGGACCTATATATTAAAACATCTAAAAATTAGATCGATGAGTTTTTCTATTTCAACTGTAAAATTGATAGAGGGAGTTAAATTATTAAGCTTGGGTACAGTGGCGTAGCTAGAGTTTGTGCCGCCCGGGGCGGTCCTTGAGTTTGCCGCCCCCCTGAAACACAACACAATACACAACAAACATACTTAAACAAAAAGTGAAAACGACGTATAGAAAAAAACCTGTGAAAAATATTAGGACAACATGTTTACTTTCTGAAGTATTTCTTCTCGAATTCCTTCTCGGCCGAATCCTGGGATTACCATTATCATTTTACAACTAATACCAGCATATTAGTTTTGATATTGATTATTTATAAATATTAAACATATATTTATAGATTATAACGTATTTACAGAACTTTATGGGTTATTTCCCTTTTTAATGAAATAAATGCATTTATACCAATGCTATTATTAATTAAGCACAACTAAGCGCTTAAATAGGTATGATGGTCAATAAGGCCATCTTCAAGGGAACACAATCCTTACCATTGTCGGAAATTAACGAAGTAAGTAGTGTTTTCGTGGAAAAATAAAATTGTGTCTGGCGTCTTGTATCCTTCTACTGTCCCGACATAAAAAAAAAAAAAACCTTTTTTTTTTCATTGCAGTAGACCAAAAGTGCCGCCCCTCAAAAAGTGCCGCCCGGGGCGGACCGCCCCCTCCGCCCCCCTCTAGCTACGCTAGTGCTTGGGTAAGAATTCATTGAGCTTTAAAGTTTCTAGCCAGAGACAAAGAACATCATCTACATATCTAAACCACGGAACGTAATTTGGCAGATTCTTCCTTAATAATTTACTTTAAAAAAACTCCATATATAAGTTACTTAAAATGGGAAAGAGGGGGTTTTCCATAGCCATACCAAATTTCTGCCTAAAATATTCATTATTTAACACAAATTTCGAGTCTACTATGCACAGCTTAATTAATTCTATAATGGTAGTCACAAGTAACTGTTATAATTTTTTTGTGTACATGTTAATTGTCTAATTTCCTTTATATAGTTTTTATGTATTCAATAATTTAGTAGCCTTTAGATTAAGTTATCTATTGGGGAAAAAAAAATCTTTAGATTGTTTTATTGTTTTTTAAATTGAGTTGCCTATTGGGGAATTTTTTCGCTTGTGTATTTAACTCATTTACTTGATAAATTCTGTCTATTTCTTTCTTGTCCCTGAAGATGTGAATATATCACGAAAGCGCTCGGACTTCGTGTTTCCTTTTCCTTTTCCCTGTGGTTCTTTGTTTATATATATATATATGTTAAACACAGACCGTGCATGGAACAAGGAACTCTTCTGGGAAAATTAAATCCACTATAGTCCGAATAAATAATGGTAAATGACAAATACCATAGTTTTTCTTTTTCATGATGCTAGCCCGACGTGGGCAACGGGTCTCTCGTAAAGAGATCCCATAAATATAGCTTCCCTCACCAGCTATCTGCAAAGCAGACAGGATCCAGCTTTGGGACATGGACCTAGGGTTTAAAGCAAGCCTAGTCCCTACATTCAGAACCTCTATATAAGTAAAAGACTCGTTGCATTCACGTCGGATTGAATAAACAAAGAAAAAGGGGTAACTATTGTATTTTTAGACAAAAAAACCAAAACTTAAACCTCAACCGGGACATTGAGCGTTCACTTTTCAAGGCACGTAACACGTCCGTTTAAACGGACGTGTTACGTGCCTTGAAAAGTGAACGCTCAATGTCCCGGTTGAGGTTTAAGTTTTGGTTTTTTTGTCTAAAAATACAATAGTTACCCCTTTTTCTTTGTTTATTCAATCCGACGTGAATGCAACGAGTCTTTTACTTATATAGAGGTTCTGAATGTAGGGACTAGGCTTGCTTTAAACCCTAGGTCCATGTCCCAAAGCTGGATCCTGTCTGCTTTGCAGATAGCTGGTGAGGGAAGCTATATTTATGGGATCTCTTTGCGAGAGACCCGTTGCCCACGTCGGGCTAGCATCATGAAAAAGAAAAACTATGGTATTTGTCATTTACCATTACTTATTCGGACTATAGTGGATTTAATTTTCCCAGAAGAGTTCCTTGTTCCATGCACGGTCTGTGTTTAACATATAAATTTCTCAGGGGACCATTCTGAGTTCTATATATATATATATATATATATATATATAGTTACGATAGAAGTGTTCTTCGGGAACCTTATCCTCAATATGAATATGAAAACAAGAGATACGACTCTCAACATTTATTGGCCAAACGTTTCGGTCCACTCAGGGGCCATCTTCAGTGACTAAATAGAAGCATCTAAAAATAATCATAAAACTAAAGTAAATACAAATGTCAAACTGTACAATAATAAAATCTAATACAAAAAAGTTAAAAAGTTGAAAAAAAAACTATCTGGATTATAAAACAAAAAAGTAAAAATAAAACTAACTAAAATTTCAAAAATCAAAAGTTTAAAAATGTTAAGTTTAAAATTTAAAATTTTTGTAAAAAGGACTGACCTGGATGGTAAAAGTTACAAATGACAAGTGGAGAGAAAGGAAAAAACAACTTAAGTTAGTGCGGTAGTTGCGTTAAAAAGGTGTTGGTTGGTTAGGAAGTATGTAATTTTATCGAGGAAAGGCTATCGTTTAGTTCTGGGTTTAATTTCTTGATAAAAAGGGATTCTAAAATTTTAAGATCAAGTGAATTAGAAGCAGACGACAAAATAGCAAAGGAGTTCTGGGGCCACGGGTGGTCATGGGTCTCTGAATGATGCCGAATAGCAGAGGATTCAGGAGTGGAAAGAGGGCGAGAAGTTCGATAAGAAAAACCCAAATGCTTCGAAATCCTAAGTTTTAACTGTAGGGCAGTCTGCCCCACATAACGACTTTGGCAGGTCGCACATGTATATAAATCAATAACAAAGGATCTCAAAAGCACGGGGAGGTGATCTTTATGGCGAAAAAAGGATTGCAGAGAATTAGAATTAGAATTAATGATTATAAAGTCGCATTGAGGGAAATGTCTGTCCAAAATAAAGTGGACATCTTTATTAAGTTGAAAAGTTAGTTGGTCTAAAAATGGAAGCTTAAGATAAACCTCCTGTTTCGGAACCGTGGACTGAATTATTTTAGGTGAATATAGGTTATTTAAAAATTTAGAAATTAAAGTCTCAAAAGTCAAAGTACAATAAAAATTATAGTTGAAAAATCTCTTAAGATACTGAATTTCTAAGTCAAATAAAGACCAACTTGAACAAAGGTGATAGGCTCTAAAAATACGACTTTTAATACTAGCCAGCTTAAAACTAAGTGGAATATTGCTGAAAAAATGAGTACCGAGTTGGGTAGTAGTTGGTTTTCTGTATACTTGTGTTGAGAAGCCTGTACTAGGTATGTTTATTTATGGTAACATCAAGAAACGAAATTTTATTGATTGTTCTACTTCCATAGAGAATTTAATATTAGGATGCTTAGTATTAATGTAATTTAAAAATAAAGGGGCATGATCTTTATGCTTAAAAATGACAAAACAATCATCTACATAACGTTTAAATGAAATAGGTTTAAAATCAAGCGGGCAATCCCTCAGCCACTTTTCCTCGTGAAAACAAAGAAAACTGGTCCGTCCTTTGCTAACAGTTTTCTTTGTTTTCACGAGGAAAAGTGGCTGAGGGATTGCCCGCTTGATTTTAAACCTACTTTATTTAAACGTTATGTAGATGATTGTTTTGTCATTTTTAAGCATAAAGATCATGCCCCTTTATTTTTAAATTACATTAATACTAAGCATCCTAATATTAAATTCTCTATGGAAGTAGAACAATACAATAAAATTTCGTTTTTTGATGTTACCATAAATAAACATACCTAGTACAGGCTTCTCAACACAAGTATACAGAAAACCAACTACTACCCAACTCGGTACTCATTTTTTCAGCAATATTCCACTTAGTTTTAAGCTGGCTAGTATTAAAAGTCGTATTTTTAGAGCCTATCACCTTTGTTCAAGTTGGTCTTTATTTGACTTAGAAATTCAGTATCTTAAGAGATTTTTCAACTGTAATTTTTATTGTACTTTGACTTTTGAGACTTTAATTTCTAAATTTTTAAATAACCTATATTCACCTAAAATAATTCAGCCCACGGTTCCGAAACAGAAGGTTTATCTTAAGCTTCCATTTTTAGACCAACTAACTTTTCAACTTAATAAAGATGTCCACTTTATTTTGGACAAACATTTCCCTCAATGCGACTTTATAATCATTAATTCTAATTCTAATTCTCTGCAATCCTTTTTTCGCCATAAAGATCACCTCCCCGTGCTTTTGAGATCCTTTGTTATTGATTTATATACATGTGCGACCTGCCAAAGTCGTTATGTGGGGCAGACTGCCCTACAGTTAAAACTTAGGATTTCGAAGCATTTGGGTTTTTCTTATCGAACTTCTCGCCCTCTTTCCACTCCTGAATCCTCTGCTATTCGGCATCATTCAGAGACCCATGACCACCCGTGCCCCGAGGACTCCTTTGCTATTTTGTCGTCTGCTTCTAATTCACTTGATCTTAAAATTTTAGAATCCCTTTTTATCAAGAAATTAAACCCAGAACTAAACGATAGCCTTTCCTCGATAAAATTACATACTTCCTAACCAACCAACACCTTTTTAACGCAACTACCGCACTAACTTAAGTTGTTTTTTCCTTTCTCTCCACTTGTCATTTGTAACTTTTACCATCCAGGTCAGTCCTTTTTACAAAAATTTTAAATTTTAAACTTAACATTTTTAAACTTTTGATTTTTGAAATTTTAGTTAGTTTTATTTTTACTTTTTTGTTTTATAATCCAGATAGTTTTTTTTTTAACAACTTTTTAACTTTTTTGTATTAGATTTTATTATTGTACAGTTTGACATTTGTATTTACTTTAGTTTTATGATTATTTTTAGATGCTTCTATTTATTCACTGAAGATGGCCCCTGAGTGGACCGAAACGTTTGGCCAATAAATGTTGAGAGTCGTATCTCTTGTTTTCATTATGCGAGACAGATCGGCACCAGGGCCAGACACATGGAGTGCCGCACCAAATCCATAAGTCAGGGATCTTGGAGTAATAATGCCGACGGATACAGAATTCAGAGAGCACTATAACAACAAAATTACAACGGCTAGAAAAATAATGGGCATAATCTAGAGGAGCTTTCCCAGCAGAAAAGCAAACATCATGCTCAAATTATAGAAGAATCTAGTCCTACCAATAAATGAGTATTGCTCAGTACTCACAAGCCCATACAGAAAACGAGACATTGCGAACATTGAAACTATACAAAGAACTTTTACATCTAAGATAGAGGAAATGGATGGTGAAGGCTACTGGTCTCGCCGACAATCACTGGAACTCTACTCTCTCGAAAGAAGGAGCGAGCGGTACACAATAATATACATATGGAAATATTTGAGGGCTCTGTCCCTA
The DNA here is from genome assembly GCA_023014485.1 of Bathynomus jamesi. Lineage (NCBI taxonomy): Eukaryota > Metazoa > Arthropoda > Malacostraca > Isopoda > Cirolanidae > Bathynomus > Bathynomus jamesi. The sequence continues at coordinate 76,738 of JAJOZX010010992.1, forward strand.
ACCTTAGAAATGAGATAGAAACGAACTGGAATGAGGGAATAGGAAGATTTTGTATGATCCCATCTGCGATGGGGCAAGGGGACCATGAAAACGAGGATGGAAAATACCCTCAGAATACGAGGCCCAAAGCTTTTCAATGTCCTATCAAAAGAAGTGAGGAATCCCCATGCAAGCTTCGTGTTTCTTCTTCAGTAAATAACTCGACATTGTTTGCTTGCTTGTCTGTTTTCGTGGTTCCTAAGGCACAAGTAGCGGTGCTACCGTTGTTTCCAGGAGGTAACGCGCACAACAGTGTGTGTGTGTGTATATATATATATATATATATATATATATATATATATCAGGGCTGTGCGGGTCTAGCACTTTCGGGTCGGGTCCGGGTCTGGGTCATTTTTCTAATTTACTTTCGGATCCAAAAGTTCACTTTCAGGTCCTGTCGGGTCTTTCAGTATATGACCCGGGTCTGGGTCGGGTCCATCATTAAAAATGTAATAATTGTAATCTGGTATAGGATAGGTAATAAGACTGCTACCGTAGCTACATTAACATGTTTTCTAAAACATAGTAAAACATTATATGGCCATACGGTAGTAGCTAAGTAGCCTAACCATATATATTAATTAATCCGGTTATGGAAATGTTTGAATGTAGGTGTATTAATTGTATTAATATTTAATAGTAACTAGGTATAGTTATACACGCATTGCTAAGGGGCAAAGTACGATGTATGATTGTTCTCTTCAGCCCCCTTATTCTAAATTTTAATTAATTTTGTGAAAATAAATTCTATATTTTTTTGAGTGAACTCAAATGGAAATTATCATCTTCTTGCATTAAAATTAAATACTTTGTTTATCTTAAAAAACAAAAATAAAACCGATAGTATGAAATAATTAAAGTCATTTGGTAGTAATATTGTCTTTATATTTTGAGGGCCCCCTCCCCGCGGGCGGTCTTTCTGGGGTGGATCGCCCGCGGGCTCCTGCCTCCATGTGGCGAGGGGGGTCAGCCGCGGCTGGGGGCCCTGCCGGGTCCCCCGCCCGGTTGCGAAGTGGACTTTTAGCATACCCTGCTATCCTACAGCCCCCTCTTTCCTGTCTTCCCCTCTTTACCCTCTTCCTTGCCCCCTCTGTTTTTTCTGCTTTCTCTGTTCACTTCGCGCGCCACGTGGGCTGCCGGGGCTGGTCGCTGGGGGTCTCGCTCCCATGGCCGGGGCCGGACTAAGTTGGCTGGTAGGGTGCCCAGGCCTGGGACCCTGGGGGGCCTTGGTCTTTGCTGCCGGCGGGGGAGAACTTTCGACGCTGCAAGGGCCCCTTTTGAAACGGGGGTACCTACATGGGACGAGGCACCCATCCCCCGCCGGCGTGCGCTTGGTCCCCTTGGGCCCCGGGTAATCGGTTCCCCGCGGCCCCGGGCGCGAAACAACAATAAAAACTTTCTTTATGGAAACACTTACGAATCTAATGGACCTCGTTGACGACCCGGCTTGTGCATCTGACCTCCCTCTGACTACCTCTTTGGACCTTGGGTCTGGTAAGGACAGTCGGCAGCCCTCGCCCACCCCGTCTGCTCTTCTTGCCGACACCTCCTCTCCCTCTCTTCCCCAGGCTCGTGGCGCCGCTGCCCGACCCCCGCCAGTGGCGGATGGACCTGCAGTGGACCCCCGACCCCTGGATCCCCCCATATTCCACGTCCCGATAGGGACCCACCTGCTTTTTCGCCCTCGGGTGGGAAGCCCGCGGCCCCGGTCGCCTCCCACTCCGGTCGGGCCTCATCGCCCCCGGCCCCCTCGGCCCCTGGGGGACGTGGGACCCGACGTCGCCGTCCGCCTTTCTCGTCTCCCCGTCCCCTCGAAGTACCGGTGGTGTTTGGCCCGACGTCTTCGCTCGGCCTTAGGACGGTGGACAAGTTCCTCGTCCTCCGCCCCTCCTCCTCCAAGCCCCTCCCCACTAACCATGAACGCCTCTTTCGAGCGATCCATGGGGTGACGGGGACGGCTCGTTTTGACCTTCGGCCTCAGAGGGATGGCTCCATTCTGATAAGGTCGCGTTCCTCTGTCGAAACCACCTCTCTGCTCGCTATCCCCAATGTCCTGGGCTGCGGGATTACGGTGTCCCCCACCCCCGCCTCAATCAGTGCCAGGGCACAATTTACGCTGCTCGTCTTCTACCCATCCCGGTGGAAGACCTCCAGATTGACCTCGCCTCCCAGGGTGTTGTGAGGGTGTACCGCTTTCCCGACAGATCGCGATCCCCAACCGCCCCTTCTCCTCGCCTGCTCCTCACTTTCGACTCACTGGTGCCCCCCGTTTCGGTATTCTGGGGCTTTGGTGAGAGACGAGCGTGCGAATTCTCAGTACGACCATACGTGCCAGATCCTACGCGCTGTTTTCAGTGCAATAGGTTTGGCCACGTGAGCAGCTCCTGCCGTCAGCCGGCCCCGTTGTGTGTCCGCTGCGGCGGCCCTCCCCACCCCTTGCCCTGTACTGCTCCGCCTTCCTGCATCAACTGCCATGGACCACACCCTGCTTCATCCCGCTCTTGCCCGTCCTTCCTCTTTGAAAGGGAGGTTCGGGCCCTCTGTTCATCAGAGTTTCTCAGCGCTCGGGAGGCGCGGGACCGGTTGCGTGGCTGCGAGGCCAGGCGTGGTTCCTCGTACGCCGAGGCTCTCCGTTCCTGGACCTTGTCCTCACCGGCGGTTCCCAACGCGCCTCCACCCACCGTGTCCGCTACTCCCAGTCCATCCTCTGCCGCCCAGCGGACTCCTACCGCGGCTCCCCGTACTACCGGCGCGTCCCCACGTGCTCCCTCCGCGAACGCCGATGCTTCGTCGGCAACCCCCCCTGCCCCTTCTACGCCCTCTCCACCGGCGCCTTCGGACACCCCCATTCCGGATCGTGACCCGCCGTCACCCATGCGGGCCGCACGACGGAGGGGTAGGGGCCGCAAGCGCCGCGCCAGTGGTGACCCCGAAAGGTTCGAAGCCATAAGCCTCGCATCACCTTCCTCTCCCAAACACAAACGCCCCCTTCGCCCTACCGCCCCGGTGTCCTCACCGTCCCCACTGCGCAACCGTTATGCACGCTCCCCCCTGAGGTCCCCGACGGCCCTCGTGGTGGGGGCTGAGATACACCCCTCTCCGGCCCGGTCGATGGACCCACTGGAGGGGGAACTCGCCCGCCTGGTCGGCGTGGGTGGGACGTGCACGCCCCCGCGCTTGACCCGCCCCATCTCTCTCCTCGACCTGCCAATGCCTCTGGGTGAGGTATTATTTTCCACTCCCCCTCGTAGTCCTGCCTCCCCCGCACCTCCGGTGAAGGGAGGGGCATTCTGGATACCTCTCACATCCCCTTCTCTGCATCGCTCTCCCCCGGACGTCCGGGAGACTCCTCTTCTGAAGGACTTGCCGGCGTCTGGTTCCACATCGCCCCCTCGTCGGGGTGACCCTCGCCTTCGCCCTCGTTCGGCGTCCCTCGCTGAACTCCGGGGCTTTCCGATTCCCTCTTTAATCTCGGGCCGCCCGATCGGCCCACCCACCCCATAACCATCCTTTACGCTGACTTTCCTACCCCTCCCTATACCTCGCTCCTGCAGTGGAACATCCGCGGGCTCCTGGTAGGCCTCGAGAGTCTCTCCTCTCTCCTGGCCTCCAGGTGTCCGGCGTGTTTCTGCCTTCAGGAGACGATTCTGGGATCCCGTTCCCTCCCTCGAGTGTCCGGTTACTGCGGGCTCCCTTCCCCGCCTCTCGATGGGGCGGGGAGGGGGGGCGCCGCGGTCTTCGTGCACCGCTCCGTCCCTTTCCGCCCCCTCCCGCTCCGTACAGTCCTGCAAGCTGTGGCCGTGCGCCTTCCTTGGGGCGCCAGCTCACGGTCTGCTCTCTTTACCTCTCCCTAACGTACGCCCTCCACCCGATTCTCTCCGTGACCTAATTCTTCAGCTTCCCCACCCTTTCCTGATTCTCGGGGACTTCAACAGTCGGGACCCGGCCTGGGGGGACGTTTGCTCCACCTTTCTCTCCGGGACCCTTCTCTCCCTTATGGACGAGCTCGAGTTCACCTTTCTGAACGATGGCTCCCCAACCTGCCTTCACTCGGCCCACGACAGTTTCACCTGTATCGACCTTTCCCTGGTTTCCCTCGAAATCGTGACGGAGTTCACCTGGGAGCTCCTGCCGGATTCTTCCGGCAGTGACCATTTCCCAGTGTGTCTTACCCCGACCCGTCTCCTCCCCCCCACCTCTGTCCGCCCGCGCTGGCTGTTCGCCCGAGCAGACTGGGCCTCATACGCGAGGGGCACGGCGATCTCGCCATCAATTCCTGCCTTTCCCTCCGTCAGTGAGGCCCTCGCCTTCCTCGAGAATAAGATCCTCTCGGCTGCCGCCAGTTGCATCCCCCGTACCTCTGGCTCCCCCAGGCCGCGAAGCGTCCCATGGTGGACCCCAGAGTGCTCCCATGCCGTTCAGGAGCGGCGCCGTGCCGGCCGCCGCTTCTACCGGACCCGCCAGCTGGAGCACAAGATAGAGTTTCAGCGCCTGAAGGCAGTGGCCCGTCGGGTCCTGAAACTGGCCCGGCGTACCTCCTGGCGGAGTTACGTGTCCGGGATCTCCTCCTTGACTGCCCCCTCGACTGTTTGGCGCAAGGTGCGTAGCTTTGAGGGGACCCGTGTCCCCCTCGACCCCGGTGCTTCGGGTCGGGGACGACGAGTTCGTCTCCGATCCGGAGGCCGTCGCGAACGCACTCGCGGCGCACTTCGCAGCCATCTCCAGTTCCGATTCCCCCCATTCCCGCCGCGACCCACCGGATTTTCCACCTCATAGGGATGACCCGTATAATCACCTCTTCCGCATGACGGAGCTTCGGGAGGCCCTCCGCCCCCGACGCTCCTCCGCACCCGGCCCCGATAATATCCCCTATGACTTGTTACGGCACCTCCACCCCTCTGCTCTCAACTTTGTACTGGACCTCTATAACCGGATTTGGTTGGAGGGTTCATTCCCGGACCGGTGGCGTGAGTCCATCGTCGTCCCCATCCCGAAGCCCGATAAAGACCCCTCACTCCCGTCGAACTATCGCCCCATTTCCCTGACATGCTGCGCCTGCAAGGTTATGGAGGCGATGGTCGCCTCGCGGCTGTCCCTTACTCTGGAGGCGAGTGACCAATACCCTGCTACCCAGGCTGGTTTCCGGCGCTTCCGGTCTACCACCGACCCCCTTCTCCTCCTTAGCCACGACGTGCAGGAGGCTTTCTCCCGGCGTCACTTTGTACTCGCCGTCTTTCTCGACCTCCAGAAGGCCTACGATACTACTCGGCGGAGCGCGGTCTTTGACTGCTTACGCTCCCTTTGTTTCGTAGGCTTTCTCCCCTCCTTTATTTATAACTTCTTGTCCGCCCGTTCTTTCCGCGTCCGCATCGGTTCTACCCTCTCTGACCGCTTTCCGTTGGAGGAGGGTGTCCCTCAGGGTAGTGTCCTTAGCGTCCTGTGTTTCTCACTAGTGATGAACACAGTCGCTACGGTCCTGCCTACTTCCGTTCGTAGCTCCCTCTATGCCGATGACCTGGCTATCTATTGCTCTGGCCGCCTCCCGTCTTTGGCTGAACGTCGACTCCAGCTAGCCATCAACGCGGTGGTTCGCTGGGCGTCCTCGGTTGGCTATGCTTTCTCACCCTCTAAGTCTTCCAGTATGCTTTTCCGTCCTCGGCGCCTCCGTCTGTCGCATACCTTCGCCCTTACCCTTGCCGGCACTCCTCTTCCCCTCGTCCCATCCGTTCGATTCCTGGGTATGACCCTCGACGAATTTTTCGGTTGGGTTCCACACCTTAGGCGGTTGCGGCAATCATCTCGCCGCACCCTCTCCCTTTTGAGTCACCTGTCCCACATGACCTGGGGGGCGGACAGCGTACTCTGCTGCGCCTGTACACCTCCCTGGTGCAATCCCGCATCGACTACGGCTGTGTGGTCTACAGCTCCGCCTCCTCTCCGGCACTCCGTATGCTGGATCCTCTTCTCCACCGTGGCCTTCGCCTGGCGTCGGGTGCCTTCCGCTCGTCCCCTGTCGCTAGTCTTCAGGTGGACTGCGGACACCCCCCCTGCCCCTTCGCCGGGGCCTTCTTATGGCGAAGTGTTACCTTCGCATCTGCCGCCTCCCGAGGTCCCTACTCTTCTCCGCGATCTCCCAGGCGCTACCCCGGCCTGACACGTGGCATTCGCTGCCTCCCTGGCCGACATCTTTTCGTCCCTGGGGATCCCCCACCCTCTATTCTGCCGTTCTCCTTCGACCTGTCGCCCCCCTGGCTGACCACCCCTATCTGCCGCTGCCAGGCGCTCCGTGGCCTGCGTAAGGAGTCTCCTCCTACCGTCCTCCGGTCTTCTTTTCTGGCCCATCTTCCCGTACACTCGGACGATGTTCCCGTCTACACCGACGGCTCGCGCTCCCCTGCAGGTGTCGCGGCCGCCGTCTTCTCTCCGTCGCTGTCACCTACCTCCCGGGGTATCCCCCTGCCGGTTCAGGCCTCCATCTTTTCCGCGGAGCTCTTTGCCCTTCTGGAAGCCCTCCATCTGGTATCGGGTTTTTCGCGGTCTTCCTGTACCATCTTTTCGGACTCGCTGAGCGCCCTTCAAGCGCTCGAGCGCTATGATTCCCCGGACCCCCTCGTACGCATTATTCAACAGGAGTACCATGTCCTGCACACCGTTCACCGGATCCGGGTCACCTTCTGCTGGGTTCCTGCCCATGTCGGTGTTTCCGGTAATGAGGCGGCTGACCGCACAGCTCGGTCCGCCGCCTCGATGCCTCCCCTCCCCCGCCCGCTCCCCTTCTCTGACTATGTGCAGGTCTTTCGGTCCCTCTACGACCGCATATGGCAGCAGTCCTGGGACGATGCCACCGGAAATAAACTCTGGTCCATCCGCCCCCGCCTGTCATATTGGGCGTCCTCTTTCCACCGCTCCCGACACAAAGAGGTCGTCCTTGCGCGGCTTCGCATCGGCCATACGCGCCTCACGCACGGCTATCTTATGTCCCGGCAGGAGGCTCCTTGTTGCGCCTCCTGCCAGTCGCCCCTCACCGTCTTTCACATCCTTGTGGAATGCCCCACCCTGTCGTCAGTACGTCGTCGCGCCTTCCCGTTCCTCTCTGATTTCCCCCTCCCCGATCGTTTACGTCTTATGCTCGCTGAGAGCCCTCTCTTCTCGCTTGACCGTCTTTTCCTTTTCCTCTCCCAATCTCGCCTCCTCTCTGAGCTTTAGGTGACTTCTCACCCGTCGTCCGCGGTCCTCCCACTTCTAGTGCCTTTCCCCCGTCTCCGTTTCTCTTTCTCATATTCTGCTTCGCCATGATATCCGCTAGCGTATAGCGGGAAATGGCGGTAAACGCCCCAATACAAAAAAAAAAAAAAAAAAAAAAAATTTGAGGGCAACATATTCTGTGAACTTTAAAACAGATATTGATATAGCGGCATAGCCTATACTTATTTCTCCTAGAATCTAGATTGAAAGTTGTGGCAAGACAGGAAAGAGATTATGAATATACAGGGCGTCCCAAAAAAATGTATACACACTTTAAATAATTATAAAGGCAGTGTTTATTAAAATACATTTCATTTTTAAAATGTAATAGAATCTACAGACATTATTTAATTGTTTTGTCAACGCCTGTTTTCAAACTGACGTCCGTTCTGGTCCAGGCACTGCTGATAACGCGAAGCAATGGAATCGCAAACATCACGAAACATTTCGTTTGGTATTTGTGTGCATTCTCGTTCAATGGCTGCTCTCAATTCAGCGACTGTTGCAGGTTTTATAGCGTAGACTTTGTCTTTTAAGTATCACCATAAAAAAAAGTCTAGTGGTGTGAGGTCTGGTGAACGCGGAGGGTATTCTACGAAACCCCTTCGTCCAATCCACATCCACATCGTGCCAAGTACCACTCGCAATACTCCACTCTTCGGTCCGGATCATCATCTTCATTAATAGCATGGACTAATCTTGGAATGTAACTTTTCCATTGACAGCGCTTCAAAATGCGTTGGACAGACGATTCTGAAATTCCTACCTCACGACTCGCTTGCCGCACAGATTTTCTTGGACTTTGGTGATACGTTTCCAGTACTCTTTCTTGCTTTGTGGGGCTTGTCGATGTCCGTGGTCTTCCGGAACGCTTCTTGTGGACATTCTGAACAGTTCCATCGGCTTCAAACTTATCTCTAATTCGAGTGATGGTAAGTCGCGTTGGTGGATCTGTTTGAAACTCCCTCCTAAACTGTCTTTGCACTTCAACTGCGTTTTCACACTTCCAGTAGCATTTTAGAATGAATTTCCTTTGTTCAAAGCTTAGTCTGACTGCCATTATTAATTCTAATGGGTTTAACTTGGAAAGAAAGAAACATCAATTGAGCTATCAGCTGTTAAAGTGTGTATACATTTTTTTGGGACGCCCTGTATATGCGCTTCTTAACTGAAATATTTTTATTAGGACTATTCTACACTATTTTATTTACGAAGACTTTATTCCCCAACACCGTTCGATCGCAAAAACAATACTGCGTCTAATAATTAATTAATGATTGCGAAAGAGAATTTCTTTGCGGGTTCAGAATGAAGCTTAGAGCGGAGAACAATCTTTCAACGCTAACTTGTGTGCACGGAGTAGACAATGCTACCAAGGCTGTCTGTTTTAATTCTCCTCCCATTTCCATCCACCATTTCATGGGATCTTGATGGAACAGTTACCCAGCTGAATCTCTCTTTTTCGCGAGGCGAGGACATTTTTCAAACTGTATCACACCCACATCAAACTTCGCACTCAATGACACAGTTTGAATTCGTCCTTCCTTCTGAAGAAGTTTTTCCTTTTGTCGCAATTCTTTTTCAATGGGGTCCGCGGCAGAGGTCTCGTCCGAAGAACTTTCTTCCTGTGCAACTATATTATTTGTAAAATTACAATCATTAATTATCATCATTTCTGACAATAATAATACTGTAATCATTACGAATAACGATATAACTATAAATTATTTATGCTAATTAATAAATATAACAGTGCATGGAGTGAATGCATTAATTATATAATATATTATATATATATATATATATATATATATATATATATATATATATATATATATATACGGAGAGATGAGAAAATAATGATCCCCCTACTGGCTACTAGAGACCCTTATCATCCCCAAACTAGAATACTGCTCCCTGCTAACTTCCCCTTATAAACAAGGAGATATAAATCAACTTGAAGGAATTCAGAGAAGCTTCACATCCAAAATAGACGGAGTAAAATATTTGGACTACTGGAACAGACTGAAAAAATTTAAATTATACTCGCTAGAAAGGAGAAGGGAAAGGTATGCCATAATATACGTGTGGAAAATATTAGAAAGGGGGGGGGGGGCTCCAAATATGTCATTACACCCAATACTGGCAAAAACCTCTACAGACAACAGAAGAGGAAGAACTTGCAAAATCCCGAAATATGAGGGCTAAGCAGGGCACTGCTCTAACTCTCAAAGAGCAGAGCCTTCCAGTGAGAGGTCCCAGGCTCTTCAACATTATGCCCAAAGAACTACGAAATCTTTCAGGCATACAAGGAGGGACTTTTAAACGGGCCTTAGACGCCTGGCTCGGGACAATTCCCGATGAGCCGGGCGTCCCAGGATACACGGGACGGAGGTCGGCGGAATCAAATTCACTCCTTCAACAGGCCCGTGGACGAGGGGCACACAGCTCGATCGGCGTGGGATGAACACCCTCCACAAACTACTTGCCACAGGTTGCCACAGGTTATATATATATATATATATATATATATATATATATATATATATATATATATATATATATATATATATATATATATATCAAATATTCAATTAGCAACTTCATTTTAACGAATTATACAATATTCGCCTACAAATATTCAATATTTATGTAATACATTTCTGTATGCAAATTAAATATTAAGCGCGACAATTACCTTCACTAGAGTTGTCTTCATCTTCTAACGACTGTAATGCGCAGAATTTTGAGTATGGAGAATGCAAATAACCCTTGGCCAATACTTCCTGCTGAGAGTCAAGCAATAAACGATACCGTGGATCGACATAAACACCCATTAGAAAGGCTCCATTCTGAAAGAGTTTATCTTCCCGATTAATCATGGCCTCTTTCAAAGCACGAAAAACTGCAGTTTTGTCGCAAAGCTCTATTTTCAAACGTTTCCACAGTCCCAAAAAATCACCTGGAGTTAAATTTTCTTTTTGTAAAGCTCTTGTTGCTTCTCTGGATTGCTGTAAACATTTAACAGTCATTTCAATGGAGTTCCATTCCTGCGCAGTTAGACGTAGCGACGGTTGTGCTGCTCTCCATTCTACAACTTTCTCTTTCCTTTCCAGCATATCATACGTAGACCCCCATCTAGTTGTATTGTCTAATATCGGTTTCTTTCCAGTGGAATGCTTAACGATGTTTATCATAGATGGTGTGCGCAACTTTTTCACACGTCGAGCAGCATCTATTTTATAGGAAAAAAGTACATAATTATACGATTTATACCACTCGAACAATTCATTTGAATTTTGAATATTATGTGTATTATTGATTTTTCTTAGCTGGAAAAAATGGTCTGGTGTTAGCCATGTTAAAATAATGAAGTGTCAATGCCGATTAAAGTGTTAAAGGAATGCCTATATGTTTTCTTTGTTAGAAATGAAAGGAACCAGTTTTCGCTTGTAATTTTATACTAATATATTTCAACATATTACTATGAACGCAAAAGTAGTCGTATGATTATAAGAAGTCCGAAACGTGCAATGATTATACCAGGATATACCCTGGTCAGAGCTGGGCAGTATTTAAATACATTTGTATTTAAATACGTATTTAAATACATTTGTGTATTTAGAACTGTATTTATAAATACATTGTTTTTCATGTATTTAAATATAGTATTTAAATACTTTAATGAGTATTTAAATACAATGTATTTAAATACACAAAATATAAAAATGTAAATACTTTTACTGGTTTAATACACGTTCTGTACTAGCACAGTACGACGCGTCGACAGTGTAGTACAGCATGGTTCATGTTTCAACGTGTCAGTTCAATCAGTTGTGTGCCACTCTTAGTCGAAAGCGGTTGATTTCTTTATCGTGTGCGTGTCATGGCTTCAACAAGCAAATCCGGTGAATCAAACAGTGATATATCTGCAGATAACAATTTAGTGCACCCTCTGTTTGATGGAAAATACTTTAAAATTAAATCTAAAGACGGTAATAAGGTAAAATGCACCTGCTTACTGTGTAAACACGAAGTCTCTGCTGCAAGCAATGCTACAACGAATCTGTACACTCATCTGAAGGTAAGTGTTTTTTTAGACATCAAAAAATATCTTGAAATTGACCGAATAATCGTACAAAACGGCTCTGCCTTAAGTGGGCCTGTGTAACTAACTCGTTGCAATCAATCCAATTTGCGATGGAAAATTCATTGATGAAAAAGCTTTTAAAATCGTCTGATCTATCGAGTGGTGTATTTATTTCGAAATTCACCGTGTCCCCTAAAGTAGAAATTTATAAAAAATTGATATCAATGATTAAATTATTGATTCATTAATTATCGATCATTATTCATTAGGTAATTCATGTTTATTTTTTTCACAGCGTGTCCACCCTGGCATGTGCAAAAGTTGAGTATAATATGTCACTGGTTGAACATCGTAAGTTCTAAGTTCTTTTGTTTTTGTTTTGTTCTAAAAAGGGAAATATATAATCGGAAATTAGATTGTACTATTTCTTTATCCTTTATCAAGCATTTTATTATTGTTGTTACTCATGAATTAGTGAATGCATATGTTAAAATTTGTATGTATTTAAAATGTATTTACAAATGTATTTAAATACAATTGATGTATTTTGTATTTAGTATCTAAATACATTCGTAAAATGTATTTAGTATTTAGTATTTAAATACATTTCTCCCATGTATTTAGTATTTAGTATTTAAATACATTCAATGTATTTATTGCCCAGCTCTGACCCTGGTATATACCGTAGGCCTACCTGAGAAATGAGAATATTCATTGAAACAATGGGTAATTCATAACATATAAACATTTTAATTTAAAATACCGGTACTAACCAACAGACTTCTCAACTGTGGTTAAAGCTTGACGCACAGCAAGTTTCAAAGTGTGTGAGATGCATCTGTTATTGAATGTCCCAAAGTCCACCGCTTCACTCAAAGACATATTTTCTCCATCACCAAGCTCTAACTCAGCAAATGGCTTCTCTATTTCATTTTCACTCCTATTTTCGTCGGTTTCAAAATCTCAAAAAAAAAAATATTTTACCTTTTTTTATCTCTTTTTTTTTTCTATAATAAAAGGGATATTTCTCAAATAATATATTTTATATTACATATTTTATGTATTCCTGCAAGTGTGTTGATCATTTAATACTTACCGTCCGTAAGACTTTTTGCACTACTATCTTCCATGAGTTCTTCATCTAAAAGGCGACAGCACTTGATCATATCGGACCCGTTGTCTGTTGCAATGGATACAACTTGTGCAGATCCCACCCAAGTCGTACTCGGTTAACACAGAGTGAATGGTTCGTTTCAAAACATCTATGAAATTAGTTGTTTATTACGGATTTAGATTTAAAGTAATATTCTTTTGCATATACTGTAATATTGTACGATATATATATATATATATATATATATATATATATATATATATATATATATTTGTGTGAAATGTAAAATAATTTTTCGTGTGAAATGTAAATAATTTTTACCTGTATGCGAGCAGTGAAGTTCCTTGACAGACAATGTTTTCACTTCAATTTTGTTTTCAAAGTCATATTGGGCTTGAATACCTAAAAATCCTCTATCTAAGCGGCTGCAACAATCTACTTTTAAATGAAACATTTTTTTAAAGAAGTATTTGTAACTTATTTTTTTCAGCTATTGCTCTATCGAGAGTCAAAGTAGCAAGATTTTTTCTGTTCATGTTTATATTCATTGCAGATAAAAATGGTTCAACCAAAATTTTAAATCCAATATCTTCTACAATGCTAAAAGGCCGCCCGTCTATTGTCACCCACGAAATAAGGCCATTTTCTAAAGTTTTCTTATGAAGTTGCGGGTGAACTCCAACTTTAATTTGTTTAAAAAAGTTTTTAACACTAGTTTGGCCTACATTCATTCCCTTGGTTTGTATTTGAGTTTTCGAAGTACTGCTAGTGCTAGGAAGGCTTTTATCATGATCCTCAACTTTACGATATATGTCTGGGTGACACGATTTTAGGTGTCACTTTAGGTTTGTCACATGATTGTCACTATACACTTTTCCACACTTCTATTTGGCATGTACATGTTTATCAATATTATTATATTTAAAATATTAATTTGTAAGGCTAGTTCTTTGCTACCACTCCCCACTGAAAAAAGACCTTGTAAAGGCATTACAAATTCAAATAAATAGCAAACGAAGCACTGAAGACCAACCAATGTACACAGTACACAACTCACAAACAAACAATAAAATATATTAGGATTAGGCTATTCTTCCGTCACCGTTAACTCTCCACTTCCAGTGAGTCATTTGGAGGGTGGAGTGATAATTCAATACATTGTTGCCACAGCTAAAGGTACACACATAAATTTTGTAAACTAAAAACCCGGCTGTGCGGGTACTTCACTTTCGGGTCGGGTCTGGGTCTGGGTCAATTTTAAAATTCACTTTCAGGTCCGGGTCCGGGTCTTTTTTCTAATTCACTATCGGGTCCGGGTCCGTGTCTTATCTCACTTTCGGGTTAAACCTGGGTCTGGGTCCGGGTCCGGGTCCGACCTCCCTGATATATATATATATATATATATATATATATATATATATATATATATATACTTTAGGCTACTTTAGGTGAGTTCGAACGACTGTTCAGGATCGATCTATGATCGACCCCTCTGCAGCACCCCGCCTCATTTGCGGGATTTGGTGAAGGAGGGAATTGCTGTCAGGTCTCCTTCCGCACTCGTAGCCTGCCATGCATGGTTGGTCATGGACTTTGCACAGGAATATGGCCAGCTGGTTCTTGAAGTTATTGAGGGCGGTGTGCTGAAAATTCCTCACTTCTTTTGATAGGACACTGAAAAGCTTTGGGCCTCGTATTCTGAGGGTATTTTCCATCCTTGTTTTCATGGTCCCCTTGCCCCATCGCAGATGGGATCATACAAAATCTTCCTATTCCCTCATTCCAGTTTGTTTCTATCTCATTTTTAAGGTTAGGGACAGAGCCCTCAAGTATTTTCCATATGTATATTATTGTGTACCGCTCGCTCCTTCTTTCGAGAGAGTAGAGTTCCAGTGATTGTAGGCGAGACCAGTAGCCTTCACCATCCGTTTCCTCTTTCTTAGCTGTAAAAGTTCTTTGTATAGTTTCAATGTTCGCAATGTCTCGTTTTCTGTATGGGCTTGTGAGTACTGAGCAATACTTATTTATTGGTAGGACTAGATTCTTCTATAATTTGAGCATGATGTTTGCTTTTCTGCTGGGAAAGCTCCTCCAGATTATGCCCATTATTTTTCTAGCCGTTGTAATTTTGTTGTTATAGTGCTCTCTGAATTCTGTATCCGTCGGCATTATTACTCCAAGATCCCTGACTTATGGATTTGGTGTTATATGTTTGGCTTGCAGAGTTTTGTACCCTTTTATCTGTAGCTCCTTGTTATTACCATATCTTAGAAGTGGAAATTTTTCTTCGTTGAACTTCATATTGTTACCTTCTGCCCACTGGAACAATGTTTCGATGTCGTATTGTAATCTTTCTATGACACCTTCGTTCAATATTTCCATGCATATCTTTACGTCATCTGCGAAAAATGATACAATACTGGCATTGATATCTGCATCAATATATGCAATCATTATTATGAACAGCAAGGCGCTAGTACTGTCCCTTGTGGGACAGAGCTCTCTACATCCGAGACTTCCGATTTGACTCCATTTACCACCACTCTTTGTGTTCTTTGCGTCAAGAAATTAAATATCCACCCTCCCAGCTTTACAGTAATTCTCGTTTTCTTAAGTTTATGTGCTATAATTCCATAGTCACATTTATCAAAGGCTTTAGCAAAGTCAGTATATATTACATCTATGTTTCGTCCTCGACTCAGTGTTTCCA
The DNA here is from genome assembly GCA_023014485.1 of Bathynomus jamesi. NCBI lineage: Eukaryota > Metazoa > Arthropoda > Malacostraca > Isopoda > Cirolanidae > Bathynomus > Bathynomus jamesi. The sequence continues at coordinate 91,936 of JAJOZX010010992.1, forward strand.
ATATTTTCCCCTGGTGGTCTAATAGCTGTGATAGCCACGATCTTTCAGCCCTGAAACCTTGTTGATTTGGGTTGTATATAATGTATAAGTTCTTTCCTTGTAGGTAGTAGGTAGTTTCGCTTCTAATTATATATTCAAAGCACTTTATAAGGTGCGTGGTGATAGCTACGGACGATAATTCTTGGGCATTGCTCTGTTACCACCTTTGAATAAAGGGTCACTGTTCGCGTTCTTTAATGACAGTGGAATTTGCTCCGTGTCGAGTGATTTCCTCCATAGTAAGTATAGCGGTTTGGCAAAACTCTCTTTACATTTCTTCAGAAATGCGGCACTCCATGTGTCTGGCCCTGGTGCTGATCTGTCTCGCATCCGTGATAGAACCTTAATATATATATATATATATATATATATATATATATATATATATATATATATATATATATATATATATATATATATATATACACATTGTTGTGCGTGTTACCTCCTGAAATCAGCTGTGCAGCCGCTACTTGTGCTGAGGTGTAGTGGTGCTACCGTTGTTTTTGAAAAGCAATCAAAATTGGAGTAAAAATTTCCCAATACGTATGTGTAATTTTGCAAGCATTGGTAAATAGCTTCAATGTATATATCTGTACATCACAAATTCAGTAGCTAAGTTGTTGTTTTCAGTTACTGAGCAGCTGTGTGTGGGTAAAAAGGTGTATACTGTACAGAACAATAAGATGTTAATAAAACAGACGAGAGACAGAAACTACTATCGCTTTACATTTTCTGTAGTGGTGAAAGAGTGAAAAATTGGACTGATTCATTTCACAATTCTTTGGAATAAGAGCTGCTAGTAGAACTGGATTATTTCATGCTGCGTTTTGAACACACCCTAGTAAAAATAATAAAAACGGTTAAATACACATTTATTTATTTACAGTAAATAAAATAAGTTTGACTACATGTGTGCGAACGCAATAGGTCCTTGTTGCTGATCAAACTAAATATACTCCGTTCCATTTGATAACAAGGTAGACTTCGATTCACCCACACGTCGTTGTTAATGGCCCAAATCTAATTTTTCCATGGCTTTGTTCACTAAAAAGTAGCGAGCAACGAACTGCGGCTGGAATTCAGGTAAAATGTAGGACCCTAGTCCTTACGCCGCATTTCCTAAAAAACATCAGTACAGTAGTATGGACACAAAAGGAGAGAGTGCAATGCAATTGCAAATGTTGATCAATATCGCAAAGGGGGATGTTGCAAGAGGTTATGCAACTATGGGGGGTTATCCCCCAAGTTGCACTGAACTCCCCCAACAAGCTGGAGGATACCTCGTTAGGGGAGAAGTGGGACGGCCTCACCCCCCAAAGGGGTATACCTAACCTAAGAGAGGGTCTTTGGGGGAGAAGTTGGGACGGCCTCACCCCCCAAATGGGTATACCTAACCTAAGAGAGAGAGAGAGAGAAAGGAGGAGAGAAGAGTGTTCGCATGGCAGGAGCCAAGCGCATATTGTTTTGTTTGTTTTTTTCTGTTTAAGGTGCTTTCAACCCTGCTGGATTATTGACACCATTTTTTTTTTTTTTGTAGAGAAAGGTGGTGAAAGAAGTAGTAGAAGAATAATTTAAAGCGCCCGCTGTCTTATAAGATCCTAATCAGCCAGTTGGCTTAACTGGTTGAGTTGCCATATTGCGCTATTTATTTAATTAAAGCATACATTTTGACTTTCCGCCAGATGGCATATTCCGTCAGCTGGCTTAAACCGCCAGTTGACTTAACCCGCCAGTTGACTTAGAAGGCCTAACCAGCCATTTGGTGTAATTAAATAATAATAATAACATTTATATACACATCCAAAAGAATTAAATAAAACATCACATCACTTTATTTAGACGAATTATTGGATCCAATTTCACGAAATATATTGAAAATAAATATACAATCCTATACAAGCGAAGGAATGTATGCAATCAGTAATAATAATAGCATAAGAATTACGAACTATATATAATAAAAAAATAATAATATACAAACCCGGACCTACCCAAATTGTTCATTCTAATGAAGGCCAAACTTTTCAGCCCACCCGAGACCTACAGTTTAACGGAGAATCTGGACCTACCCGAATTGCTCATTCTGACGAAGGTCAAACTTTTTACCCCACCCTAGACCTTCGGTTTAACTGACTGACTGCGGATGTTATGCGGATATTACCTCTAATAAATTGCTATTTACAATTAAATTAGCTTATAAAGTAGCTTATAAGGCCCAGTCATGCACATTTCATGTAAAGTATTAATTAATAATGAACAAACAAATATGTAAACCTCAAAATACAAGTACCTGGTAACACAGAAAATTGAATGAAACTTGTTTCATTGAATTTTCTGTGGCTGAAACTCTTGAGAAAGTTATTATTTTTATCATAATGAAAACATTAATATTAATTTTAATTCTTGTGCATTGCCTGCCATAATAGTAATATCACGAAATTTGAAAAAATTGTCATATATTCATAATTCTATGTTATATTGATAGATTAACTAAATATCCGCACCCGCATGTGCATCCGCGGATATTGAAATTAAAGATCCGCATCCGCGGATATTGAAATTAAAGATCCGCATCCGCAGATGTTCAAAAACCGACGGATCAAGTAAAGATAATCCCTCCCAACAGAAAAAGGAGGGACTATCTTTACTTGATCATTTTTTGGGAGGGATCATCTTTACTTGGTAAAATTGGTAATACCGCAATACCGCAATACCGCTTTAATTAAAGTCTTTGGATCAAGTAAAGTTAAGCACCCCCAACCTTTTTTAGTTAGCTTTATAAGGCTAACTAACGAAAATATCACGACCTAACCTAACCAATCGTCAAGGGGGTACAGTTGACCTAACGATTGGTTAGGTTAAGTCGTGATATTTTCGTTAGTTAACCTTATAAAGCTAACTAAAAAAGGTTGGGGGTGCTTATCTTTACTTGATCCATTGTAATAAATGAATTTTAATAAATTTTGTTTTCAAATAAATCATTTTTTAAAAAAAGATTCTCTTAATTTTTATCCTTATGTCAGACTGCTTCACTTTACTTTACTTTCTGGGAGGGATTATCTTTACTTGGTCATTTTTGGGAGGGATTTGCTTTACTAGTGTGACCTGGGAGGGATTATCTTTACTTGATCCAAACCGACATCCGGTCCACCACTAATATATATATATATATATATATATATATATATATATATATAAAAAGATCTGTCCTTTTTCATCGCGTAGTTAAACGAATACATTCATTTTCACCTGTTCAGTCTCAATTGCTTGAGGTTCAAAATTGAGTGTCAAAGGCGGTGCAAGAGAGCAATTCCCTCCTACACCAAGTGGTCATGTGTGGCGGAGAGCGACTGTTAATTTTTATAGAAATCAGAGTTAATACATTTACATTAAATTGTCTTCGCATGCACGTTACTTTACGTGAGACGAGAATGAAAGGAGGCAGGTACATGGAGGGGTACATCGGAATGCGTCTTTTGACCTATATAGCAGCGAAGGAATACCCATGATGTATTGCTCTGCTTCTTCTTACAATCGTTCTTTGATTTAAAATCACAATAAACAATATAAATGTTCTATGAGATTGATATTTATTTTTTCACCCAATTATCATCACTATAAACGGAAGATATGATCTGCCTTAAAAAATCTAAAAAATAACTTCTTATCAATTCATGTTTTCAACTTCAATAAACATCGATAAGCCACACACACACACACACACACACACACACACACACACATTCGGAGTACTCATCAATTGGAATTGAGTGAAATATATATATATATATCCACACACACACACACACATATATATATATATATATATATATATATATACAGTGCCCGCGAAAAGTATCCGATCACCCTTGAAATTTGTATTTTTTACATAAAAAACAATGTTTAAATGTATACTAACCTTATATTAGTATTTTGTCATCTGTCCTTTGGTTTGGATGACTTGTTCTAGACGTTTTGGCATGGATTTAATCAAGTTTTGACAAACTTCCACTGATATTTCCTTGCACCATACCTTTTTGATGGCCTCTTGTAATTTTTCGACTGAGCCAGTGTCGTGGCATTCAACCTTATTTTTATTATTAGCCACAGATTTTCTATCGGATTGAGATCTGGACTATTACCAGGCCAATCCAAAATATCAAATTTATTGTCAGTAATCCATTTTGTCACTATTTTGGCCCTGTGACATGGTGCACCATCATGCATGTATGTTTTTGTCCTTTGGATTGCCATTGCCATTGGAAGTTTATCCTGTAGCATTGCTAAATACCGTGCACCATTCATAGTTGTGTTCTTCGGAAGAAAATATAAGTTTCCACGCCCATAGTAACCGAAAACAACCCCAAACCATCACACTTGGAGGGTGTTTCATTGTCTTTAGGGTGTATTTAGGGTCCATCCTATTTGAGCCAATAGGCCGGCGAACCTTTTTTGGACAACTTCTGAATGTCAAAAATGTCGACTCATCGCTAAATAAAACCTTCTTCCAGTCATCAACAGTCCAATGAATGTATTTTTTACAAAATGCGACACGTTTTTTACGCATTTTTTCATTAATGAACGGTTTCTTAGCAGCATGGCGAGATGGTAATCCGAGTTCTTTTTGGAGCCGCTCCTGGATAGTTCGTTCAGAAACACCAGATAACAATTATTCATATTAAATTTTATTTCTTTCGCAGTTATTGTTGGGTTTTTCAATACTAAACGTTTCATAAGTTTGTCTGTTCGCGAATTTGTTTTTCTCGGTCTGCCAGATCGTTTTTTAGGGACTGGCGTGGTTAGGCCACCATTGTTCTTAGCCCGTGAAACCCATAAATTAACGGTACTTTGGGATATGTTTAATTCCTTAGCTATCTGTCTCTGTGATTTCCCACATGCATGCAAAGCAACAATAGCACCTCGACAATCACTCTTAAGTTGTTTTTTAGCACACATTATATATAAATTTTATTTACACCACTTTCTGTAAAAAAAAAAAAATATCAAGAAATTTACACAAACAGTGAAATCTGACAAATTTGAGACACAGCCACCCGCAACGAAGGCTACCAGAACACTAATTTGAGAATGCGTTGGATAGCTCTCATATCAGCGAGCAACCTCAAAGTTACCAGATGTCGCTAGAACAAATAGAAAGTGAATTACGTGTCTCTGAATATCAAGGGAAAATATTGTATTTTCTTGAGTGATCGGATACTTTTCGCGGGCACTGTATATATATATATATATATATAGAGAGAGAGAGAGAGAGAGTAAAAAACTGAAGACGGCACACACACACACACACACACACACACATTAGTGATTTGAAATCACTGTTAAAAATGATAATTATCAGAAAATAACTTAACTTTATCGGCAACCTTTGATTAGCATCCACCCGAATATGTTCATTCCGGCGAAGGTCAAGCGTGTCACCCCACCTTAGACCTACAGTTTAACGTTGAATCCGAACCACGCAACAGCACGGGCGGGGCAGAAATTACAATGTCATCGTCCGGAATCGTCCTCACAACCTACGATCAACACCCAGCATCTTAACTACCAGAATATCTAGGGTATCCATTTATCTACCACCCAACCAGACATTCATTTTCATGAACTAAACACATTTTTATTCACACTCCGTCTAATTCTGCGTATTATCAAAAATATTTAAAAATGTAGAAGATTGGGATCTATCCAACAGTAAAGAATTATGAAATGCTTCGGTATATAAGATCTACTAAATCCTTTTTCATCGCGTAGTTAAACGAATACATTCATTTTCACCTGTTCAGTTTCATTTGTTTAAGGTTCAAAATTGAGTGTCAAACGCGGTGCAAGAGAGAAATTCTCTCCTCCCCCAAACGGTCATGTGTGGCGGAGAGCGCAAGAGAGCAACTCGCTCCTCCACCAAGCCAAGCATAGAGACGGGGTCATCAGCTTGACCGCCGTGTGAAGAGAGGCCGAGCAGAGAGGGGGGGGGACAGTAACAAATGGACAGAAGCCAACAATATGGCATTTAACACCGAGAAATTTCAACTCTTGAGATATGGTAGAAATGAAGAAATTAAACAGAATGCATGTTGCACCCAGGTGAAGGAGCGAGATGCTCTATTGCACTCTCATCCGTATTTAACAAGGTACACCCGGCTCATCTGGTATTGTACTGAGACAAACATCTAGCCTCTTTTGAAGACCTCAACTTTGACTGTTGTGGCGGTCCTGAGATACGTTCATTTAAGTCTCTGACAATATCCCAGGATGTATCATAACGCCCCGGGTTAGTGTTACTATTGTGCTGTAGTATTACAGCTTTCCACCCCAACCCGAGCGCATAGTGCCGACCTGAGTTACCCATGCCTTTCACACCCCTCACAGTTTCTAGGAATCATAAAATCGGGGATCTTTCTTGTCAATACTTTAAAACTTGCTACACTAAGTTTTAAAGCATCGCTAATAAAGTTCCCTTTTGTGATTCTTAGAAGTTGTGAGGCGTATGGGAAACGCATGGGTAACTCAGGTCGGCACTATGCGCTCGGGTTGGGGCGGAAAGGCGTAATACTACAGCAGAATAGTAGCATTAACCCGGGGCGTTATGATACATCCTGGGGTATTGTCCTGGGAGTTAAAATTTCTCGGTGTTAAATGCCATATTGTTGCCTTCTGACCATTTGTTAGTGTTCCACCCCCCTCTGCTCGGCCTTTCTTCACACGAAGGTCAAGCTGATGACCCCGTCTCTATGCTTGGCTTGGTGGAGGAGCGAGTTGCTCTCGCGCTCTCCGCCACACATGACCGTTTGGGGGAGGAGGGAATTGCTCTCTTGCACCGCGTTTGACACTTAATTTTGAACCTTAAACAAATGAGACTGAAAAGGTGAAAATGAATGTATTCGTTTAACTACGCGATGAAAAAGGATTTAGATCTTATATATATATATATATATATATATATATAATATATATATATATAATATATATATACACACCGAAGCATTTCATAATTCTTTACTGTTGGATAGATCCCAATCTTCTACGTTTTTAAATGTTTTTGACAATACGCAGAATTAGATGGAGTGTGAATAAAAATGTGCTTAGTTCGTGGAAATGAATATCTGGTTGGGTGGTAGATAAATAGATATCCTGGTGGTTAAGATACTGGGTGTTGATCGTAGGTTGAGAGAACGATTCCGGACGATGACATTGTAATTTCTGCCCCGCCCGTGCTGTTGCGTGGGTCGGATTCAACGTTAAACTGTAGGTCTAAGGTGGAGTAACATGCTTGACCTTCGCCGGAATGAACAATTCGGGGGATGCTAAACAAAGGTTGCCGATAAAGTAGAACTTTTTTAATGCATGAAGGATGGGTTAAGGGTAACGATGGTGTAAGTTTTAGGGGGTGTTGCACGGTTTTTATATGAAGTTTAACACTTATAAAATTCGACTGTTACGGTACGGAAAAGGGGATCTAAAATTCCACGGAATAGAAAAGAAGATCCCCGATGACCCGGGTGTACCTGTGAGATGGAGTAAAATAAGTCAACTCACTACTCCACCAGGCCAACTAGATCTATTGTAGTAGTATTCCCCGTTAAGCTGTAGGTCTAGGACGGGGTGAAAAGCTTGACCTTCGACGGAATGAGCATTTCGGGTATTTTTGTCTTTCTTGGGATAAAAAGAAATGTTTTGAAGGCATTTTGTATAAGAAATGTATGAGAAAATGCTGGGTGCTCGATTCCCCTTAAACCGTAGGTCTAGGGTGGGGTGAAAAGTTTGACCTTCGTCAGAATGAACAATGGTCCGGATAAACTATAGGGCTAGGGTGGGGTGAAAAGTCTGACCTTCGTCAGAACGAGCAATTTGGGTAGGTCCGGAATATCCGTTAAACTGTAAGGTGTAAGGGGTTCCAAAAACCTTAGCCCCCCCCCCCCCATTTGCAGCTTACATGTTTACTTATATCGAAATAGTTTTTAGTGATTATAAAAATATGTAAAATTCTTTATTTATTGCAGGTATTAAACTACTCTAGCTGATAAAGTGATAATATAATGGCTTCTCAATTAATTGGTGATTCGGAGATGCAACGTGTGATAGATCGCCTACGAGCAATAACATTTCGGGAAGCTCGTGATGCTGGAGCCACCTTTATAACACGTTCATGGGTTGCCAAAAAGTTGCGAAGAAGTGAGGACTTCGTCAAAAGAAAATGGAATAAAACTTTGGATGAATGTGAAATGGATACAACCAAATCTGGGCGCCCAAATTTGCCACTCTCTCAGGAAACAAAGGACATCATTGAAAGCGGTACGTGTAAGCGGAAAAACAGCTGTGCTAAACTTTCTAGAGAGATCGAAGTGTTGAGAGGAAAGATCGTTAGTGGTGAGATCATTCGACTGTACCGTCAGAGGCAAGGTTTAAAGCCTTGGCATGAACTTTCAAAGCCAAGAAAAACTCAACATCGATGACAGAATGTGGTTTGCCCTTTATCTTGAAGATTGCGATGTGGATGATTTCATGCATTTAGCTGTCTCCGATGAATTTTTTTGTTTACGTAACACGTCGGCCTAACTACCAAAATGATCGAGTGTGGGCCACAACACCAGATGAAATCGATGACAATGAACATTATCGCGAATTATTAAAAATCCAGACTGTGTTGGTGTGTTTGTTTTGTTCACTGCAAAGCTCATGTGGGTGCTGAAGCCAAATGGTCAGAGTTGGGATGGACAGTATCTTCGTGATATTATTCTATCCCAGCATGTCATTCCTTTTCTAAGAAACCCAAACAATGTTATGGATGTCGATCAGGTCACACTTCTGCACGATAAGGCCCCCTGCTTTAAGGCATTAGCCACTCAACAGTTGTTGCGGAACCATGAGATCGATTTCTTTGGAAATGAAGAATGGCCAGGAAATTCTCCTGACCTGAACGTCTGTGAACACATTGGATCAGTTATAAAGGACAAGGTTGAGTGTCTCTTGTTTCAAGAACCTGCAGCAAATCGATTTTCGAAGGATACAATGACGCAACACATTGAAACTGTTTTAGCAAATTTGCGTAACGATCAAGATCTATTCACGTCACTTTTGGCAAGCTACCCTAAGCGAATTCAGGCTGTCTTGGAAGCCAATGGTGGGAACACCAAGTTTTAATTGTTTCTCATTAAATGCAGGATTAAATTCTCTTTTGTAAGGTGTGTGGGAAGGGGTGGGGAACCTGCGGCCTTTTGGGGTACTAGTTGCGGCCTTCTGCCTATTTGACATTCAGAATTCATACCGTACGATAATGGACAGCAACTGATACCACTTTAGGGCTTTAGGCTATTTCATTAGATCATGGTTTCAGCTTCACTGCTTCTTACACATACAAGCCTTCTTTATGGCTTGAACAATAGGAAATATGGCAACGTGCCAGTTGAAACTGCAGAGTTGCCTTACGGCTTACGCCCTTACTATCAACGATCAACTCGACTGCTGACTGGATGACAGTTACTGACGATTCTCCGATAGTGACACGCACGTTTGTTTCCTTTAAAACTGCAAATCTTGGATCAATTCGTGTACCATTTTTATTTAAAAATCTTCTGGTACCCAATCATGTCAAAAACTGTGAAAAGAAAATTAAAGGAAGAGAACAGAGTATCCATGAAGAATGGGAATTGCAGTATTTCATAGTACTGAGAAAGATAAAATGATGTGTTTGCTCTGCAACGCCATAATTGCAACAGTGAAGAAACACAATGCATATCAGCATTAGGCAACTCATAAGAACCACAAGTATGCTATATTGGAAGAACCCCGAAAGTTTGCACTTACGAAGATGAAACTTCAAAAGCAGCAACAACAGCAAGTATTTAAAACGATGTCAGGCCTAAGGACTGAATCACTGAAGCAACTTATAAAGTAGCATATATACTTGGAAAAAGAGGTAAGCCATATAGTGATGTGGAAATCATAAAAGAATGCATTGTTGAAGTTGTAGCCCTTTAGATTCAGACAAGGTTAACAAATACAAACAACTACCTTTCAAGAAGGACCATAACTGATCGGCAACATGAATTAGCCCTCAATGTAACTGAACAACTTCATACAAATGCCAAAGCGAAAATACTTATTATTCGATTACCTTGGATGAGTCCACTGATATTACTGACTCAGCGCAAGTGTCATTTTTTATTCGTGTTATAACTGCAGATTTTCAATGCTACGAGGAGTTACTGGCTTTGGGTACCCTTACGGGAAGACACGTGGAATTGACGTCTTGTCTCTCTTCAAAGAAAAATGCCGTGAAGCGAAACTGAATTTATGTAATTAGTAAGTGTATGCACAGATGGTGCACTTTCCATGAGAGGAAAATGTACAGGATTTGTTGCGCTACTACAAAAAGAACTGCCAAATCCAGATAGCTTGATTTCCTTTCACTATATTTGGCATCAACAGAATCTCTGTGCCAATCTACTGTTTTAAGTGACATATCAAGTAAAGTTATACGTATTGTGAACTACATTAGAACAAATGCATCACGACATCTCGCAATATGCTTATGCTTGATGATGAAACATTCAGTGTGGATCTTCCGTATCATTCTAAAGTGCGCTGGTTGTCACAAGGCAAGTCTTTGAAAAACTTTTGTCTTTGCGAAAACAAATCACAAGATTTTCTGAGGAACTCAATGAACCATGTGAATTGTCAAAAAAGGATTTCTGCAGAAAATGCTGCATTTTTGTGTGACGTAATGTCAAGCAAAATTACCTGAATATTTCTTTGCAAGGTAAACTAAATCCATATATGAAATGTGGCAAAAAATCAGGCTTTTCGGAGGAAGCTGCGCTTTTCCAAAACTATCCTTACCCCGATCGGAACTTTCAGCTGAACACTTCCCTGAACTGGCAAATGTAATTGATGAAGAAGATACAAGCAAATCATTAAGGGAATGCGATGTGAAAGGATACACAGTTGTCCTAGACTCCCTGATTTGAAGAATACAATGAAAGATTTGAAGATTTTGGAAACATGACTTCACACTGAAAAGCTTTCCAACCACACCTGGTTGGTGTCCCAAAGCACCTGAAGATTTACAGATGGAGTTGATTGAGCTATTAGAAGATAATATCTTTAAGTCTCTATTTGATACTGAGAGGATCCTGTTGAAATATGGAAAAATGGCGTTGAATACCCACGTCTGCGCCAACATGCTCGTCGAATGTTGCCTTCTTTCGGCACAACCTACTGTTGTGAATGAACGTTTTCATATGTGACTCAAATCAAAACGCGCTTGAGATCTCAGATGACGAATATTCACCTGGAGGACCAACTAAAACTACGGTCAACGATATTGGAACCAAATGCACGACTCCTGTCCCGCAATAAGCAGTCACAAAAAAGTCATTAAATGGTTTATCACTTTTTCACTTAATATTAACATCATTTCACTTAATATCATTTTTCACTTAATATTAACATCATTTCACTTAATATCATTTTTCACTTAATATTAGTTCTATTGTTAATTATTCTCCCCAAAAATAAATGTGCACTTGCTGAATTTTTTATTTATTATTAAAAGCCCTCACGTATTATCAAGTTTGATTTAAAATTAATAAATATGTAGATTGTAGACTAAAATATGATATTTTGTTGTACTGTATATGTTAAATTCTCAGCATGCGGCCTGATAGGGTCTTGGTTAAATGAAATGCGGCCTTCCAATGAAAAAAGGTTCCCCACCCCTGGTTTAGGCCATGGGCGGGGGGCTAAGGTTTATTGGAGCCCCGTAGGTCTAGGGTTGGTGAAAAGTCTGACCTTCGTCAGAATGAGCAATTCAGAAAGGTCCGGATAAACTGCAGGTCTAGGGTGAGGTGAAAATTCTGACCTTCGTGAGAGTGAAGAATTCGGGGGTAAGTCCGGAATCTCCGTTAAACTGTAGGACTAGGGTGGTGTGAAAAGTCTGACCTTCGTCAGAATGAGCAATTCGGGTAGGTCCGGATAAACAGTAGGTCTAGGGTGGGGCGAAAAGTCTGGCCTTCGTCAGAATGAGCAATTCGGATAGGTCCGGAATCTCCGTTAAACTGTAGGTCTAGGGTGGGATGAAAAGATTGACCTTCGATGGAGCATTTTGGATATTTTTTGTTTTTCTTATAATAAAAACAAATGTTGTTTTGAAGGCATTTTGTATAAGAGATGTATGAAAAAATGCTGGGTGTTGGATTCCCCGTTAAACCGTAGGTCTAGGGTGGGGTGAAAAGTTTGACCTTCGTCAGAATGATCAATTCGGGTAGGGCCGGATTATCCGTTCAACTGTAGGTCTAGGGTGGGGTGAAAAGTTTGGTCTTCGTTAGAATGAACAACTTGGGCATTTTTTTGTCTTTCTTGAGATAAAAAGAAATGTTGTTTTGAAGGCATTTTGTATAAGAGATGAATGCGAAAATGCTGGGGTGCTGGATTCCCCGTTAAACCGTAGGTCTAGGGTGGGGTGAAGAGTTTGACTTTCGTCAGAATGAACAATTCGGGTAGTCCAGATTCTCCGTTAAACTGTAGTTCGAGGGTGTGCTGAAAAGTTTGGCCTTTGTTAGAATGAACAATTTGGGTAAGTCCGGGTTTGTATATTATTATTTTTTGATTATATATATATATATATATATATATATATATATTATATATATACTCCTCGTTTGTAATTCTTATGCTATTATTATTTTTTATTGCATACATTCATTCGCTTGTATAGGACTGTATATTTATAATATATTTCGTGAAGCTGGATCCAATAATTCGTCTAAATAAACAGAGTGATGTGATGGTGTTTTATTTAATCCTTTTGGATGTGTATATATAAACGGTATTATTATTATTATTATTATTATTATTTATTTTAATTAGACCAAATGGCTAGTTAGGCCTTCTATATCAACTGGCGGGTTAAGCCAACTGGCGGTTTAAGCCAGATGACGGAATATGCCAACTGGCGGAAAGTCAGAATATATGCGTTAATTAAATAAATAGCGCAATATTGCAACTCAACCAGTTAAACCAACTGGCTGATTAGGATCTTATAAGACAGCGGACGCTCGGATGAACTCCCAATATGCGCTAGGCTCCTGCCAGGCGAACACTCTTCTCTCCTTCTCCTTTCTCGCTCTTAGGTTAGGTATACCCCTTTGGGGGCTGAGATCGTCCCACCTTCTCCCCCAAAGTGGTCTCCACCAGCTTGCTGGGCGAGTTCATTGCAACTTGGGGGATAACCCCCCATAGTTGCATAGCCCCATTGTTGCAACAATCCCCTCTCCTTGTTGCATAACCTCTTCAACATTCCCTCCCCCCTTTGCAATATTGATCAACATTTGCAATGGAATTGCACTCTCTCCTTTTGCGCTCATGCTACTAGTTCTACCGCTACTCCAACACTATATATATATAAGTGTGTGTGTGTGTGTTGAGAGAGAGAGAGAGAGAGAGAGATTTGTATTTTAGTTGTGTGTAAATGAATTACCAAGTACTATGTTGAAATGAACCCTGCAAGTAATTCACTTTTAAGCTATTGTCAACAGAGGACGGTCAACTATAACAAGATCTTCGGAGGCAATAAGACTAGTCAGACTTTGGACTGACCAATATTCAACTAAGCCATAGGGTTTGTTCCTGGGTTCCGCTATTTTATTGGTTAAGCTTTTAAGAAATACATACTTTCATTTGTTCTAGGGTTATGTGGGCTGAACTAGTAATCTTTCTCATAGAATGTTTGCCGAATTCAAATTTATTGTCAACTTAATCGCCAGAGTGATAAGGTACGTGTGTCTACTGGACACGCTTTTGTGGTTTTATATTGTATATTAATCTATCTTAAATATACAACTCGGCGTAATTTGTTCAGAGAATAGTTAAATCAGCTGTGTGTGTGTATATATATATATATATATATATATATATATATATACAGGGTGTTTGAAAACGTTCTGTACAAATTGTAATGGGGGATAGGCAACACCAAGACAAACCCTTTCGTCTATAAGTGTATGTCCGCTGACGTCACCATTCGGCGCGAGAGGGCGCCGCTTGCAATTGGCTAAAAGGTGAAATGGGCTAGACTCGCGCTTGCCGCGGGCATTCTTAAATCGGACGTAGTACGCGTAACATGGAGCGCTTCACGACTGCTGAGATGGCTGACATGCATATGTGTATGGGGCTGCCAATGGAAATGGAAGAGCTGCTGTGAGGTTGTATCGACAGCGCTTCCCAAACAGACTGTGCCAAACCACCAAACGTTTGCGCATTTGCATCGGCGACTTCGAGAAACTGGAACATTCCATGCAAACATGCATGACACTGGTCGGGAGAGAAACGTGCGCACTCCTGACATGGAAGAAGAAATCCTACGGCGATTTGAGGACAATCCAAGCGCAAGCACGCGAGGTGTTGCACGTATCCTCGGTGTGAACCACGACCTGGTCTGGAGAGTGTTGCACGAGCAGCAGTTACATCCGTTTCATCGTCAGAGAGTCCAGGCATTACAACCTTGGGATTACCCTCTTCGTGTGGAATTCGCACGCTGGTTTCTGCAGCAGACAGCGGTGCAGCTAATTTTCCGGCTTATGTGCTGTTCTCAGATGAGGCCTGTTTCACACGTGAGGGTGTGTTTAACATGCACAATTCTCACGTGTGGGCGCCACGCAAATCCACATGCTACACGGGTTTGTAATGCCTGGACTCTCTCTGACGATGAAACGGATGTCACTGCTGCTCGTGCAACACTCCAGACCAGGTCGTGGGTTCACACGAGGATACGTGCAACACCTCGCGTGCTTGAGCTTGGATTGTCCTCAAATCGCCGTAGGATTTCTTCTTCCATGTCAGGAGTGCGCACGTTTCTCTCCGACCAGTGTCATGCATGTTTGCATGGAATGTTCAGTTTCTCGCAGAGTCGCCGATGCAAATGCGCAAACGTTGGTGGTTTGGCACACGTCTGTTTGGGAAGCGCTGTCGGTACAACCTCACAGCACTCTTCCGTTTCCATTGGCAGCCCCATACACCATATGCATGTCAGCCATCTCAGCAGTCGTGAAGCGCTCCATGTTACGCGCACTACGTCCGATTTTAAGAATGCCCCGCGGCAAGCGCGAGTCTAGCCCACTTCACCTTTTAGCCAATTGCAGCGGCGCCCTCTCGCCCGAATGGTGACGTCAGCGGACATACACTTATAGACGAAAAGGGTTTGTCTTGGTGTTGCCTATCCCCAATTACAATTTGTACAGAAAGTTTTCAAACACCCTGTATATATATATATATATATATATTATATTATATATATATATATTATGTGTGTGTATATATATGTATATATATATATATATATTATATATATATATATATATATATATATGTGTGTGTGTGGTTGTGTGTGTGTGTATATATATAAAATAAAATCACAGAACAACACGTGATCTTTTTAATAAGCAAAGAACCACAGGGAAAAGGAAAACGAAACACGAAATCCGAGCGCTTTCGTTAATATATTCACATCTTCAGGGACAAGAAAGAAATACATAGTTTCATTTGTTCTAACGTCTTGTCCCTGAAGATGTGAATATATCACGAAAGCGCTCGAATTTCGTGTTTCCTTTCCTTTCCCTGTGGTTCTTTACTTATATATATATATATATATATATATATACTAATGCTGGCATGACTGTTAAAACTCTGAGATATGCGTAATGATGAAGGGTCTAACTTTTCTGGAAGAAAGTACTGTCACTAGGTACTTCCCTGGCAGTAGATATGCCTTCACTTCCTCGATTTAGAAGAGTTCCAGCTAGGCTAGAAAGGGTTGTGTTCCATCGGAAGACCACCAAGCACCTGAAGATCTTTACAGAAAGTTAGATTATGAAGCTCTCGATCTCATTATAATGCCCATAACTGACAGATTTAACCATGCAGACTGCAAAATGTATGTCCAGTGTAAAGAGTTGCTTCTCAAGGATGCAAAAGGAAGGACGTTCACAGTAGAAATAGAGAGCGTACCCTCTTCAGTACCAACTTTTTACTCACGGGTACATTGAACAGTTGATCCTATGTGAATAATGTGATGTAGTTACATATATGCAAACACTGATACCTTGTTAGTAAGCTCTTCTCTCCTCTGTGAGCACATAAGCAGAGTTAATTGTAATGATGCCCACACCCCCAATTACCTGTACTGACGTTCGTTTAGTAGTCTCGTGCGTATTTGAGCTGGAAAAAAGAGGTTGATCATATAAAGATCTTCATTGCCAATTATTAAGAACTCCAAGATTTATAAGCAATAAGGTATCTTTTGGGGGTACTTGTATAATAGGAATGTTTGGTCAATGGTCTACAGCTGAATGTGTAGCTGACATGATTCAGTACAGGTATGATTAGGCGCTCATTTGTTACATCATCTGTAATGTATGTTTTCACTAAGGGTAACTGCTGTTATTTTTGAGGAGAAACCTTGTAAGTAGATGGGACTTTGTACAATTAAAGATTCGTGGTAGAATTTTTCGATAGCTTTTGATATGTGTAAGACAAGAGCGAAAGTTTCGCCAAGACCCCGAAAGGAGGATGACCCACAGTCAGGAGATATATGCAAGAAGATCAGTAATAGTGCGTCCCTTGTGGAATCCATACTGACGATCTGGAAGAAGATTGTGTGAAGAGAGGTGTTTAAGAATCTTCCTATTAAGGATAGATTAAAAATTTGAAGGTAAGAAAACCAAAGCATTTGGTCATTCGATGGAGGTTGAGAGCGGTCTCCTTCTTTGAGACAGGCTGAATGAACGCGAACTTCCAGCAGGAAGAAAAGTACAAGATGAGAGACAAAGCCGTGGAAAGATAAATTTTATAGTGTTCGTTCCTCCATAACCAGAAATTTAACATCAAGTAATATTTATGTGAAAGATAAAGAGCTGCCAATTAAAGTTAAACACCTTCAGATCTAATTTCACACACACACACACACACACACACACACACACACACACACACACACATATATATATATATATATATATATATATATATATGTGTGTGGTGTTGTGAAATTAGATCTGAAGGTGTTTTAACTTTAATTGGCAGCTCTTTATCTTTCACATAAATGTTACTTGATGTTAAATTTCTGGTTATGGAGGAACGAACACTATAAATTTATCTTTCCACGGCTTTGTCTCTCATTTTGTACTTTTCTTCCTGCTGGAAGTTCGCGTTCATTCAGCCTGTCTCAAAGAAGGAGACCGCTCTCAACCCTCCATCGAATGACCAAATGCTTTGGTTTCTTACCCTTTAAATTATATATATATATATATATAGATATATATGAAATGTAGGTTCACTGAATTCTGAACTCGCAGACCTCACATGATGATTAGATTTTTCATTTCTGAAATCTGAATTTTTAAGGAATCAGCATTCCAATTTGTTTGTATCTATAGTAGGGCATGGAAAATTAATCATTTTTAGGAAAAAGTGGTGAAAGATGAGATTTTCTAATTAATGAATGATTAACTGATTAAATATGAATAAAAATTAAATGCTTCTGAAAAGAGTAAGAAAGAGCTTTATTGTTTCTGTTGCGTGCGATAAGACCGAAGAAAACATTTTACTCAAACATTTAATTTGTTTTATAGTTCAAGAAATCAGGCCTGGGCGGATTAGACAATTTATACATGCAAAAAGGTGCCAAATTCAAATGATACATTACAAAATTTAAGGTAGAATGATACTGAAATTATGAGAAAAATTAATCATTTCCATCATTTTCTAAAAATATAGTTTGATTAATTAATGATTAAATTCGAAACAATGATTACTGATTAATCAGAATCATGCGATGAATAGCTATAACGTCTGGGTGCTTATCTATCTAACTGTTTATCGATGGTCAGGTAGATATATGAAATGAGGTTATTGGATGATAGTTAATAATATGTTTTAAGTGAAAAATTTCATTTAACACACTGATTGTTTTAATGTAATTTAGTCGTAATGATGGCAATATCGTTGTTGATTAATATTTGCAGACCTGTACACGTTGTACGAGCTACTTTGGTGTTTATTAAAGAGTAATCATGTTTGCGCGCTCATGCATCAGACAACCTTTCGGTACATTTGGTTGTTTCAGGTATATTACATACCAACATTGATGTGGTGAATGCTTACCTAGACAGATATGTAGAAATGAAGATAAGTTTTAAACTACTACTACTACTACTAATAATAATAATAATAATAATAATAATAAAGTTTCCTCCTTCGTCCCAATTTCTTACTTGCAGCAGATAAATGGTGTACATTCTGTTGAAGAATGACTATAAATCGAGCACAGACATAAGTAAGAAGTCATATATATATATATATATATATATATCACAGAGAATACACGGATTTAGAATAGTGGATTTATGACTATTTTTTGGTCGACAATTTTTGCTACGGGTTGAAAACTAGGGTTATGCCTTGTAAAACTACTAATCGTTTTCTATTAATTGGGAATATTAATAAAGTTGATTTTCGGACAAACCACTTTATCTATATATATATATTATATATATATATATATATATATATATTTTGTGTGTGTGTGTGTGTGTTATATGGTGCTAGGACAACTGTCCCCCGGACAATTGCCCCCCCGACAACCGCCCCCCCGGACAACTGCCCCCGTAGGACAATCGCCCCCCCGGATTATTGCCCCCATAAGTAAATAAAAATTAAATAGGAATTAAATTTATTAATATTTATAAAAAACAAACCTAACCTAACCTAACCCACTATGACTTTCAAAACGACCTTTCAATAAGTATTGCCAACTGTTTAAATATAATTAATTAATCCATAGTATATATGAAATACAATAAGTCTTGCCAACTGTTTAAATAAAATTAAGTAGCTAAACTTCATAATTTTATTATAAATAAGTAAGCAATAATTGGAAAAAAAAAATTTAAATATTGCTAACTTTAAATATAATTTTTTTTCAGGCTACAAGCAAAATTAAGCAAGAATTGGCAATAATGTTAAATATTGTTTTAGCTTGCAATTTTTTAAACGTAAATTTAATTTCTATTTAATTTTTATTTACTTATGGGGGGCAATAATCCGGGGGGCGAATTGTCCTACGGGGGCAATTGTCCGGGGGGCGGTTGTCGTGGGGCAATTGTCCGGGGGGCGGTTGTCCAGGGGGCAGTTGTCCGGACACCGTGTTATATATTGCTAATGGTATGAATGTTGATAAACTTAGTAGGACTATAGGAAATGAAATAGCATGATTAAACAGTATAATGTACACGTCATGCTACGCTAAAAGACTGAGATGTTCGCTGTTTGTAGAAATCAAATGATTAATTTAAATAATCTGTACATGAATAGTATTAATGATAATGATAATAATGTTTAAGTGGATGTTTAGAGATGGAATTGATGATTCAGTATTTGAATCTATCCGAATATGCATGACTTGGCTGAATTATTGAAAATGTATTTTCATGCATAGCGTAGAACAGCCGTTATAGATTAACTGGATGAACTATGAGGAAAAATATTGATATTTGAAATTATGAAATATAAAATGCATGTATTCGCAATCATTCTAGTGTTTTTCAAAAGGGCTGGATATATATATATATATATATATATATATATAATATAATTAACATGAATAAAACCACGAAGGAAAGGAAACCAGAGTGGTGCTCAAGCGCTTTCGTCTAATGGCATCCTCAGGAACATTAAAGTAAATAAAGAGTTTAAGACTATATATAGGTTACAAAATATATAAATATTATATTATATATATGTTAATATGTTAACCCCTCCGTCTATGGCCCTGAGTCGGTTCGGAACGACGGGGGGTTCTGGTTAGGAGGCAGCAACGGATATTTCTTCTATAACATTCTAATTCTTCTCTCTCGCTCGCTTTATGGTCGACGATTATTAATTCTTCTCTTGCTATATACTCTCATACTTTCTCTGAGACTAAAATTATGACTTCTTTTATAACTTATCGACTTTACTGACTAAGTTCCTCTGAAGATAGCCCAACTCGAGGGGGAAAATAAAAGTTTCTCTTACTGCAATTTTACTTCTTACAAATTTACAGTTAGTGGTCTGAATTTTACAGGGGTAGAGGTTCGACCCTTTCGACCATGGCTCAGGCCGGAATCTAAAAAAGTTAAGGAGGCAAGGGGCCTCTGCCCCCTCCCCGCAGCGAAGCGCTAAACAAGGGAGTCTCTTAGCAGTGACCAAGGCAGAGACCCGTAATGAAATGTCGTTCATTTTACAAATACATGTATAATTAAGCCTGATGTTGGGGGACGGCAGTTGGAGGTTAAGTTTCCCCCCTTTTAAAACACGATCAGATGTTTTGAAAGATTCCAAATAAAAATTTAAAAAAATAAAATAAACTAATCGTATTTTTTTTTTGCCGCGTCTTCATTTCTGAAGGCGATATCATTTCATAGTAGTACATAAGTACAATTAGTACACGACTGAGTACATTTTCGTTTGGGTTTATTACAATTATGATTGCGATTATGGATTACTTCACATTTAATGATGTCCCTTACAGTTCTATTAAAGTACATTCTTACATTATATATAAAGTCATTACATTCAATTACAGTTTCATTGAAGTATATTACGTCGTTTAACCATTCTTACAGTGTTTTTATATATTTATATATGGTTATAATAAGCACACCGGACAAAAAAAAATTAGTCACCCTAATAGCACCGATAGTAGGAAGTTCAAGGTCACCAGAGGGCGCTGATTGTAGCTTGGGTAAGTGACAAGTAGCGGTGACGTAGCACACAGGATCAGATCTGTTTCGTGAGGTGGTGAAGAACAAAGTGTGTGTTGGATATAGTCTGCAAAATGGGTCGTGAGGCAGACGTTACTCAGGTGGCAAAAAGGAGCCATCGTGTTTGGCAGAGCCCACGGACACAAAATGTCTGAAGTAGCCCAATTTGTTGGTGTGTCAACGCGTACTGTCCAGCGAGTTTACAAAGAGTGGTGTAGTTCGCAATCAACTGACAATCGACGGCGTAACTGTGGCCGGAAAACAATTCTCGACAATAGGGGCCGCCGCCATGTTTCTCGTCTAGTAACTGCAAATCGTTTTCAAACCAGAGAACAATTGCTCCAAGAAACCAATGAGGTTCTCCAGCGACCAATTTCCGAACGGACATTGCGACGAGAACTGCATGCGATGGACATCTGGAGCAGGGTACCACGGAAGAGGCCGCTGTTAACAGCAAGTCACAAATTGGCACGTTATAAATCGGCTCAGAGGCACAAAACCCGGACTGCGGCAGATTGGAAACGTGTAATTTGGTCCGATGAGTCCCGTTTTTGTTTGTTCTCCAATGATGGGAGGCGACGAGTACATCGCAGGTCCAATGAAGCCTTTAATCCTGAATGCGTCGAAGGTGTTCTTAGGCTGGAAACAGAAAGTTAAGCGCAGAAATAGACACCCACGGACTCTGGCGGAACTTCGGGACCGGCTGATGAACGAGTGGCAGCATATCGATGTTCAGTACATGCACAACCTCGTAGAGTCTCTGCCTCGCCGGATTCGTGCGGTTATCAAGGCCAGAGGCGCCGTCACACGTTATTAGGTACATTCTGAGAGGGGTGACTAATTTTTTGTCCGGTGTGCTTATATGGTTATAATATATGGTTATAATATATGGTTATTATATATGGTTATTATATATGGTTATATATATGGTTATTAGCATAACACAAGTACATGAGTACATACAAGATAATTTATATACAACATAACATGTTACATTATATTATAATATGTTATAAATTTAGATCAGAGCGAAAGATGTTGTTTATCTTAGAAACGTTCGATTTTGCTGTGATTCGCGAATTCGACCACTTACTTACCCAAGCATTTATGAATATCTTGTGAGGGGTGAACGCACTTAAAAAAAAAATAAAAAAATACATGTGGACGTATTTTACATGTAACAGAATAGGTTGTGTGCGTAATATAGACACGCGTAAAATATGGACTGATAGGTTGATAGGTATCAGTACACAATAGGTAGGAAACAACATAAATAATGATGTATAGAGAATGAAGTTTTTCTTTTTTTTAATTATTATTATTATTAAAGAATTTACCATACATTCAATACGGAAGATGTCCAAATACTAAACACGTGATTCAGTGTTCAAGGTATGGAAAACGTGAAGAGAATTAAGTTACTTTATGACGTCATAGTTATTCACATTATGTCATACGTACAGTATAACTGTAAGTCATTATTTGGGAGGACCTAAAAGAAACGAATTAAAGACAGAGTGGGTATCAAGGACTAAGAAGCACAACTACGGGTTCCAATCCTCTTATATGCAATGTGTATGTATAATTTAGGGTCGAGGGTGAGATGCAAGACAATCATAATTAATTATAATAACTTCTATAACAAATGGAAAATGGATACGACTAAACCATAGATATGGTAGATCGTAGGGTTGTGACACGAACAAAAATAGGAAGCTACAAGTAAAATTATTATCCAAACTCGCGTTAAGCGATTTTGGTTCTTATGTAAAAAATGAATATTGATTATTCATTCATTTTTTACATTGCTCTCCCCTTTTAAAAAAAATTATATTTATACAATAATCTAATAGGGTACCATTAATACAATACAAATGAGAAAATAACATCCTAACTACTTCAAGTTAGATGACGAATTTTTCTTTACATTACAAATTTTTATACAGAACAAGTGAGTTATTATGTAATATAAAAAATTCAAAGATTAATACTTTAAGTTAGACAAACAATGATATGGTTAAAAAAAAATTTCAGAATTTTATTTTTCTGTGGGATAAATTATGTACATAATGAATAGAGTAGATAAAAGGGAAAACGTACATCGTACAATCTATAAGCTAATTTTTATTGACTATTGTAGGTAAAAAATCGAATTACGTAATGGATGATGTATAGACCTGTGGTCTAGTGTGTATTTGTGTGTATTAGATACAAAGTGTGTATCTTATAATTTTGAGGAACAGATTAGCTGAGAGGATTTTTAAATTAACTGAATAAATGCCTGAGCAAAAATTTATATATAGTAAGGAAAAATGCTTAGGACTATATAAATAGCATAGATAGCACTTACACGCTATGAAATAGTTTGTGATATACAATGATTTTAGAATAAGGTTTGTATATATAGTATATAGTGTGCATACATGCGTGTGTATGTGTAGGGATTTGGAAGGTTTTTGAATTAACAAAGTTTAAAAATAAGTATAATAATTTAAGATGGGTTTAGGGTTATAAAATCTTTTAAGTCAATTATTGTTGTTATTATTATTATTATCCTTATTTTTATTATTATTATTATAAAATCCTTTAAGTTCAAGGTAGTATTTAAGTATGTAATTAAATCAGTTACACGTATTAAGGTAATAAAAAAAACGTACTTAGAGGACCTTACAAGTAATGAAAGTAAATCTAACGGTATTAAAAATTATATTTTGAAGGTGGAATTAAATTCGACTAGTAACAATCCTAGCTATATATGAACTATATAACCATTAACATTAACCAGAAGTATCGGTACGATAATTGAATTAAGAAAATTAAGAATACAAATTAAAAATAGAAATCACTTATGCATTTTAATGAGCTAAACATAATTTCATAATATTCTAAAAAATAAAAAAAAATAAACTTAACATAACTTGAGATTATGTTCCATAGTACCAAAGAGGAATTAACCATGGTTGAACCATTTCTCTGGTTGACATTGGGTTCAACTGGGGTTGGGGTTTTAAAATAAAATAAAAAAACAAAGTATGGAGTACTACATTCGGGAGAAATGAGTGACTAAGCGGTAAGGGTATATGTCTAAAATTGACAATTACGTCTTTTTGTGAGCACTTTTTTTAAAGATTGCTCGTCACAGTACTTAGAACAAAAATTAAAAGAATTCAATCAAAATGGAGGGAC
Source organism: Bathynomus jamesi (assembly GCA_023014485.1). Lineage (NCBI taxonomy): Eukaryota > Metazoa > Arthropoda > Malacostraca > Isopoda > Cirolanidae > Bathynomus > Bathynomus jamesi. The sequence continues at coordinate 115,974 of JAJOZX010010992.1, forward strand.
GGCATGTTCCTCAGCATAGTAATTTAAAAGGGAGTCATTGGGACAGGATCGATTAATTATTACACAACTATTATTATCACATACATTACAATGATTATCAAAGTCATTATAAACAATTGTAAGAACTGTTTTGGTTACAAATAATAAAATACATAACTATATATTTATATACGCAACAATGCATGAAGATAAAAGACAAATCGGTGAATTTCCTTCTAACCAAAAAAAATTAACTAAAGACACAAACGGGTCAATTCAGGTTGAATTTAATTCTCTTTTACAACAAAAAAAAAGTTTTAATTAAATTCTTAAATTACATTTTCTTAAATTAAATTCTCTTAACTTACAAAGAAAAAGTTGAATTCAATTGACTGCATTGAAATGACTTGGGACTTAAAAACTAACTTCTTCAAAACTAACTTCAAAACTAACTTCTTCAAAACTAACTTCTTCAAAACTAACTTCTTCAAAACTGGCTTCTTCAAAACTGGCTTCTTCAAAACTGGCTTATTCAAAACTGGCTTCTTCAAAACTGGCTTCTCCAAAACTGGCTTCTTCAAAACTGACTTCTTCAAAACTGACTTCTTCAAAACTGGCTTCTTCAAAACTGGCTTCTTCAAAACTGGCTTCTTCAAAAAAACTGAAACTGTCTAACTTGAAATTAACTGAAAATGGAAAATGACTGCACTTGATCTCTATCAAGTGGAGACGATTAACCTCTGTTTTGGTTGTCCCTCTTGGCGCAACATTCTGACTTGACCTCTTATCAAGTATTTCTATAAATCTCTGGGGCGGTTGTCCCTCTTGGCGCAACCTTCTGACGACCTCTTATCAAGTATTTCTATAAATCTCTGGGGCGGTTGTCCCTCTTGGCGCAACCTTCTGACTTGACCTCTTATCAAGTATTTCTATAAATCTCTGGGCGGTTGTCCCTCTTGGCGCAACCTTCTGACTTGACCTCTTATAAAGTATTTTATAAATCTCTGGGGCGGTTGTCCCTCTTGGCGCAACCTTCTGACTTGATCTCTTATCAAGTATTTCTATAAATCTCTGGGGCGGTGTCCCTCTTGGCGCAACCTTCTGACTTCAAAACTGACTTCAAAAATGACTTCAAAATGACTTGCAACTTATTTGTAACTAAAACTGACTTCAAAACTGACTTGCAACTTATTTGCAACTAAAACTGACTTCAAAACTGACTTGCAACTTATTTCCAACTAAAACTGACTTCAAAACTGACTTGCAACTTATTTCCAACTAAAACTGACTTCAAAACTGACATGCAACTTATTTGCAACTAAAACTGACTTGCAACTTATTTGCAACTAAAACTGACTTCAAAACTGACTTGCAACTTATTTGCAACTAAAACTGACTTCAAAAACTGACTTGCAACTTATTTGCAACTAAAACCGACTTCAAAATGACTTGCAACTTCTTTGCAACTAAAACCGACTTCAAAACTGACTTGCAACTTATTTGCAACTAAAACTGACTTGAAATTACTTCAAGTATCTCTCTAAATCTATAAACTCTCTATAAACACTCTCTTTCTTAATTTGCAAGTCAATTTCAATTCAATAATTTGAAAAAAATTGTCAACAAAAAATAAAAAATGTAAACAACATTTCACTCCGGTACTATTATGTTTGGTACATAAAATAAAATTATTCTATACTGAATATAATAGTGAAATTAACTCTCTGAAATTAACTCTCTGAAATTAACTCTCTGAAATTAACTCTCTGAAATTAACTCTGTTACATTTAACTTCTCTTACATTTAACTTCTGTGAAAATTACTGTTTCACTAAAAAAATGTATCACTGGTGTCTGAAATGTTCACTGTGTTTCTTGTAAATTCTGACTTGATACTCATTATTAACTGTTAATAATACTGACTTTTTAAGTGTTTATAAATTTCTTAAAAAAAACAAACTGTACTTAACAAAATTTCTACGGGCGAAATCCTCAGAGACGTGTCCTGAAGACGTGTCTTGCTGGCTACTTCTTCTTGGATGAAAACTAGGCGTGGAGAACTTGGTGTCGTGACACACCGGTTCAAGGGTGGATGTTACGAACTGGAAGTCGTGACACGCCGGTCAACTGGTTTTATCCTGATGCAGGGTAATTTCTATCCTGGCCAAAGAGTGGCCACTTGTTAAAATCCTCTTCTTAAAAATCTTCTTCTAATCTTGGTAGTAGGGTCGCCAAATGTTTATCCTGGCTATAGGGTCGCCACTCTGTTAACCCCTCCGTCTATGGCCCTGAGTCGGTTCGGAATCGACGGGGGGTTCTGGTTAGGAGGCAGCAACGGATATTTCTTCTATAACATTCTAATTCTTCTCTCTCGCTTTATGATCGACGATTATTAATTCTTCTTGCTATAATACTCTGATACTTTCTCTGAGACTAAAATTATCGACTTTTCTTTTATAACTTATCGACTTTACTGACTAAGTTCCTCTGAAGATAGCCCAACTCGAGGGGGAAAATAAAAAGTTTCTTACTGCAATTTACTTCTTACAAATTTACAGTTAGTGGTCTGAATTTTACAGGGGTAGAGGTTCGACCTCTTTCGACCATGGCTCAGGCCGGAATCTAAAAAAGTTAAGGAGGCAAGGGGCCTCTGCCCCCTTCCCGCAGCGAAGCTGCTAACAAGGGAGTCTTAGCAGTGACCAAGGCAGAGACCGTAATGAAGTGTCGTTCATTTTACAAATACATGTATAATATAAGCCTGAATGTTGGGGGGACGGCAGTTGGAGGTTAAGTTTCCCCCCTTTTAAACACCGATCAGATGTTTGAAAGATTCCAAATAAATATTTAAAAAATAAAATAAAAATAATCGTATTTTTGTTTGCCGCGTCTTCATTTCTGAAGGCGATATCATTTCATAGTAGTACAGTACATAAGTACAATAAGTACACGACTGAGTACATTTTCGTTTGGGTTTATTACAATTATGATTGCGATTATGGATTACTTCACATTCACTTATGATTGTCCCTTACAGTTCTATTAAAGTACATTCTTATATTAATATAGTCATTACATTCAATTACAGTTTCATTGAAGTACATTACGTCGTTTACCATTCTTACAGTGTTTTATATATTTATATATGGTTATAATATATGGTTATTATATATGGTTATTATATATGGTTATTATATATGGTTATTAGCATAACACAAGTACATGAGTACATACAAGATAATTTATATACAACATAACATGTTACATTATATTAATATGTTATAAATTTGGATCAGAGCGAAAGATGTTGTTTATCTTAGAAACGTCGATTTTGCTGTGATTCGCGAATTCGACCACTTACTTACCCAAGCATTTATGAATATCTTGTGAGGGGTGAACGCACTTAAAAGAAAAAATACATGTGGACGTATTTTACATGTAAGTAACAGAATAGGTTGTTGTGCGTAATATAGACCGCGTAAAATATGGACTGATAGGTGATAGGTATCAGTAGACATAGGTAGGACACAACCAAATAATGATGTATAGGAATGAAGTTTTTTTTCTTTTTTTTAAATTATTCTTATTATCATTATTATTATTATTAAAGAATTTACCATACATTCAATACGGAAGATGTCCAAATACTAAACACATGATTCAGTGTTCAAGGTATGGAAAACGTGAAGAGAATTAAGTTACTTTATGACGTCATAGTTATTCACATTATGTCATACGTACAGTATAACTGTAAGTCATTATTTGGGAGGACCTAAAAGAAACGACTTAAAGACAGAGTGGGTATCAAGGACTAAGAAGCACAACTACGGGTTCCAATCCTCTTATATGCAATGTGTATGTATAATCTAGGGTCGAGGGTGAGATGCAAGACAATCATAATTAATTATAATAACTTCTATAACAAATGGAAAATGGATACGAACTAAACCATAGATATGGTAGATTGCAGGTTGTGACACGAACAAAAATAGGAAGCTACAAGTAAAATTATTATCCAAACTCGCGTTAAGCGATTTTGGTTCTTATGTAAAAAATGAATATTGATTATTCATTGTTCATTTTTTACATTGCTCTCCCCTTTTAAAAAAAATTATATTTATACAATAATCTAATAGGGTACCATTAATACAATACAAATGAGAAAATAACATCCTAACTACTTCAAGTTAGATGACGAATTTTTCTTTACATTACAAATTTTTATACAGAACAAGTGAGTTATTATATAATATAAAAAATTCAAAGATTAATACTTTAAGTTAGACAAACAATGATATGGTTAAAAAAAATTTCAGAATTTTATTTTTCTGTGGGATAAATTATGTAGATAGTGAATAGAGTAGATAAAAGGGAAAACGTACATCGTACAATCTATAAGCTAATTTTTATTGACTATTGTAGGTAAAAAATCGAATTACGTAATGGATGATGTATAGACCTGTGGTCTAGTGTGTATTTGTGTGTATTAGATACAAAGTGTGTATCTTATAATTTTGAGGGACAGATTAGCTGAGAGGATTTTTAAATTAACTGAATAAATGCCTGAGCAAAAATTTATATATGGTAAGCAAAAATGCTTAGGACTATATAAATAGCATAGTTAGCACTTACACGCTATGAAATAGTTTGTGATATCCAATGATTTTAGAATAAGGTTTGTATATATAGTATATATAGTGTGCATACATGCGTGTGTATGTGTAGGGATTTGGAAGGTTTTTGAATTAACAAAGTTTAAAAATAAAGTATAATAATTTAAGATGGGTTTAGGGTTATAAAATCTTTTAAGTCAAATTGTTGTTATTATTATTATTATCCTTATTTTTATTATTATTATTATAAAATCCTTTAAGTTCAAGGTAGTATTTAAGTATGTAATTAAATCAGTTACACGTATTAAGGTAATAAAAAAAACGTACTTAGAGGACCTTCAAGTAATAAAAGTAAATCTAGCGGTATTAAAAACTAAATTTTGAAGGTGGAATTAAATTCGACTAGTAACATTCCTAGCTATATATGAACTATATAACCATTAACATTAACCAGAAGTATCGGTACGATAATTGATTAAGAAAATTAAGAATACAAATTAAAAATAGAAATCACTTATGCATTTTAATGAGCTAAACATAATTTCATAATATTCTAAAAAATAAAAAAAAAAAACAACATAACTTGAGATTATGTTCCATAGTACCAAAGAGGAATTAACCATGGTTGAACCATTTCTCTGGTTGACATTGGGTTCAACTAGGGTTGGGGTTTTAAAATAAAATAAAAAAACAAAGTTTGGAGTACTACATTCGGGAGAAATGAGTGACTAAGCGGTAAGGGTATATGTCTAAAATTGACAATTACGTCTGTTTGTGAGCACTTTTTTTAAAGATTGCTCGTCACACTAAGAACAAAAATTAAAAGAATTCAATCAAAATGGAGGGACGGCATGTTCCTCAGCATAGTAATTTAAAAGGGAGTCATTGGGACAGGATCGATTAATTATTACACAACTATTATTATCACATATACATTACAATGATTACACTAGGCAACAAAGATTTTGTTACAGAAGACCAAATAGGTGCTCCTAGCTAATTTCGGTATGCTGATTTCAAATCTATAATTAGATTTTTTCTATCACGTCTAGATTTTGTGTAAAATGCAAATCACTTTTAGTAAAATTTTCTACCACGTCCAGATTTTGGTTTTAATCGGCTTAATGCCAGTAATATGAAACTTGCTTTTTCTAGGATGGCATTGTGGGAAGGGTGTGGTGTGATGTACATTCAAGCAATTGAACATTTTGGCTATAACACTAGGCAACAAAGATTTTGTTACAGAAGACCAAATAGGTGCTCCTAGCTAATTTCGGTATGCTGATTTCAAATCTATAATTAGATTTTTCTATCACGTCTAGATGTTGTGTAAAATGCAAATCACTTTTAGTAAAATTTTCTACCACGTCCAGATTTTGGTTTTAATCGGCTTAATGCCAGTAATATGAAACTTGCTTTTCAAGGTTAAAGCAATTTTTTTTGCCAACTATATACAAATTCGAACAATTTTGATAAATAAAATTTATCCCGAGTTGGCAACACTGAGTCAAGAGCATAGTAACGGGCAACGGCCCAACGGTCAGTCGCTACGTGACAGTCAAGCAGAACGGTTGTTGAAGCTCTCTGCTGATGAGCAAGTGACAGGTTGTGGTGACTTGTGTGTTTTATAGCATTTGTTTTGTACTACGGTGTGTATTTCTTTTTATTTTGCACATCGTAATAATTACTTTTTACGTTTTTCAGATATTGTATGGTAATTCAAAATGGCATCAAATAGACGTGCTTGTGTAAATCACCCAGACAACTTCTGCTTTGTCTGTGGACAATATACACCTAAGCCACAACGTAGAAACATAACAACAAAGATTAAACTTGCCTACAAGTGTTATTTTGACTGTAAGTTAGGAGACCAACAGAGGGACTGGGCACCACATATTTGCTGTGCACAGTGCAATGCAATGTTAATAGCTTGGATGAATGGTAAAAGAAAAGCTATGCCGTTCTCAGTCCCCATGGTTTGGCGTGAGCCGAAAAATCACTTCAATGATTGTTATTTTTTTTTGACAAAGATTGCTGGTTCACAAAGAAAAACAAATCAAAGATCACGTACCCAAACTGCGAATCAGCAATGAAACCAGTACCACATGATGAAACAAATCCACCACCAGTTCCACCAGCAACGATAACAGACAGCAGTTCATCTGAAGATTCTGCTAGTGAATAGAAACAGGGGAAGATGGCATATATGTTCCAGATGCAAATATTTCCCCACATTTGTTAAGTCAAGCGGAGTTAAATGACTTAGTGCGCGATTTGGAATTACCAAAAGAAAAGGCAGAGTTGCTTGGTTCAAGACTTCAAGAATTTAATCTTCTCCACCAAACACCAAAGTTTCCCATTTCCGCCATCGCCATTTGCAGTTTTCATCATTTTACTTACAGGAAGAAAACGTTTGTTTCTGCCACGATATCAGTGGTCTGATGCAAGGGATTGGCTGTCGCTATGATCCAAAAGAATGGAGACTGTTCATTGACTCTAGTAAAGCTAGCCTTAAAGCTGTATTACTGCACAACGGCAATGAAAAACCTTCAATACCTGTAGCACATGCCACTGGCCTTAATGAGACTTATGAATCGATGAAACTGCTGCTAAGACTCATCAAATATAAGGACCACACATGGAATATTTGTGGCGACCTTAAAGTTGTATCATTACTTCTTGGGTTACAGTTGGGCTACACAAAGCATATGTGCTTTTTGTGTCTATGGAACAGCAGAGATGACAAGAACCACTACAAAAAACATGATTGGCCATCTAGAACTGAACATGTTGTTGGTAAATAGAATGTGAAACACCCAGCACTTATTGACCCTCAGAAAGTACATCTTCCACCACTTCACATTAAACTTGGCCTTATGAAAAATTTCGTGAAGGGTATGGATCATCAAGGTAGTGGTTTCCAATATTTAAAGGATAAATTCAAAGGAATATTGACAGATGCTAAGCTAGAAGCTAGAGTTTTCACTGGACCACAGATCCGCAGTGTCACCACGACTCATCGTTTCCATCTAACCTAAATGAGAATGAACTAGGAGCATGGACATCTTTCGTTGAAGTTGTCAAAAATTTTCTTGGAAACCACAAAGCTGAAAACCACCGTAAACTCGTAGAAAACATGCTTAAATCTTATGAAATAATGGGATGCAGAATGTCTTTGAAAATTCATTTTTTACATTCTCATCTTGACTTCTTCCCGGCCAACTTGGGGCTGTAAGTGACGAGCATGGTGAGCGCTTCCACCAACAGATCTCAGTTATGGAAAACAGATACCAAGGTAATTTCAACCCAAATATGATGGGAGATTATTGTTGGTTCCTGCAGAAGGAGAGCTCGTCATCCTACAAGCGACAAAGGAAGAGGACACACCAAAGTTTCACTTAAGAACAGGAATTTGCCTTTCAGTAGTAACAACAAAATACTAACGCGCTTTGGGTGGATGGTTGGGCGCAGGGGTGGTAACTCCGCCAGCGGAATTCCGCTGTCTGTCTTAAGCCAGAATAAAGGAGGAAAGACATCCCTGTTCACTAATTATTTAAGTATGCTTAACATAAAACGTGGCACGAAAAAGTAGCTTAGACGGCTTTCGTAATAGAAGCGGGTGAGAAAAAAAATGAAAAATAGGGGTTTTCGGTTACACAAAATCTGGACGTGATAGAGAAATTTTGATATCAGATCTGAAATCAGCATCAGCGCTTAGTAGGAATCAGTAGTTCACGTGTCTGTAACAAAAAAAAAAGTTGAAATTTGTTGCCTAGTGTTATCAAAGTCATTATAAACAATTGTAAGAACTGTTTTGGTTACAAATAATAAAATACATAACTATATATTTATATACGCAACAATGCATGAATAGAAAAGACAAATCGGGTGAATTTCCTTCTTACCAAAAAAAATTAACTAAAGACACAAACGGGTCAATTCAGGTTGAATTTAATTCTCTTTTACAACAAAAAAAAGTTTTAAATAAATTCTTAAATTACATTTTCTTAAATTAAATTCTCTTAACTTACAAAGAAAAAGTTGAATTCAATTGACTGCATTGAAATGAGGGACTTAAAAAATTACTTCTTGAAAACTGGCTTCTTGAAAAACTGGCTTCTTGAAAACTGGCTTTCTTCAAAACTGGCTTCTTCAAAACTGGCTTCTGCAAAAATGGCTTCTTCAAAACTGACTTCTTCAAAATGACTTCTTCAAAACTGGCTTCTTCAAAAAGGCTTCTTAAAAACTGGCT